>JAUPMG010191192.1:0-10189 GCA_031762675.1 Pachysandra terminalis
GTTTTTGGCCAAAGTGAATTTATTTCGGCGAAATTTCGCCGAAATAAGTCATTATTTGGACGAAATATTTCATTTTGAAATATATACATTTCGCATTTCGGTAGTGTAAACTGAAACCAAAATTTCGCAAAATTTCGGCGAAATTAAAAACTATGATAACCACCACTATCAGCTCACTCAATAAATGTAGGACAATCAGGCATTAACTTAATAATGGATACCGATAAATGTAAGAGAATGAAAGAATAATTTATTTTTCTCGCATTTCGAATGTGTTTGGATACCAAGAAGCAAATGTAAGACATTGTGAGTCCACTAGTTTTGTGAGAAAATGAATGATAAAAAAGACAATCTTTTTTTCATGTAAGGCTCGTCTGAAAATGCGAAGAAAAGTTGTTTATGCCGTCTTTCTACATCGGCCTTCCCAAACATCCAAATTTACAAGGGTTGACATATATTTATATATATAATTCGGTTTAAATAGATTTGGTTTAGTTTAGATTATATACACTAGAGTATAGATTGGTTTTCGATTTGGTTCGGTTTAACCGAGGTTTCAACCCAATATCAAACTGATCTAATTTGATTTTATAATTTCAAAACCAAAATCGAGCCCAAAATATAGAAACCCAACCCAAATCAAATCGAAATTGGTTTGACATAACATAAATATGGCTTATGGAATAAGGGCATAATTGAAAATTATGTCTAAGATTCTTATGCTATTATTGCTAACTAAACGCACAGTTATATAAATTTCATTAATAATCATGCAATTTTCTTTTAACATCCAAACAACTTAAAAAAGCTATTTTTTTCACTTTCTTTCACATTGATTTCGTACATATTACTTTCTCTAAATTTCTTGGTATCCAAACGGAACCATAGGGATGTAAATAGGGCAAGTTGAGGCTGTTGAGCTGGGTTTTCACATTAATGCATGCTTTAAGGAAAAGGTGTAAAAAGGTTTTGAAAAAACAAAACGAGGATTTTTATCATGATGAATGTTCTTATAAGAGTTTCCAATAACTAAGGTGGCTATATTTATATATATATTTTTTGGTGAAATACGAATATTTTAACTACAAAACTGACGGGTAGAACATGTAGATTGTTCATCCAATAACATCCAGATACAAACTGTTCTTTAAACTAGCTGATGGTTTGTAATATGTGCAGTTCCTCGATCAAATTGTATCCAATTTTGACTAGGGAGTTTGCACATATATTACTTTCCTTACGTCTATGGTTAATAATTACAATCCATTTTGCTAACAAACTACTAATATCAGATAATAAGTTATAGCAGGGATTGTTTGAATCATGAGTTCCCATTTGAATGATTTTTATTGTTGCTTGTGAGTCTATTTCGGCTTGAAGCTTTCGGTAACCATGTTCCCAAGCTAGTCGCAATCTATCTCCAAGAGCCCTTGTTTTGCATATACAGAAGTGGTGATTCTAATCTTTTTTGCATATCCGAGTCTCCCCTTCCCATCTTTATCTCTGATAAGACCTTCAATGCTTACTTCGCCTAGATTTCCCATGGCTCCTCCATCTGAATTGAGTTTGACCCATCCATCGCATGGTCTTTCCCACCCAATGAGTGTTCAATCCTGTAACACCCCAAACAAAAATTTCATAAAAAATATTAAATTTAGAAGTTAATTAAAATTTTATTGGATAATTCACTTAGAAAGTCTACCAACACATTACACAAGATTATTAAGGCTTAATGGACTGGGTGTAAAAGGCTTAAGTAGGCTAAACATGTAATTGGGTTGTTATTGAGCTTAAGTGTGGTATCATAATGCCCATGAAATTAATAAATAACTGTAAGGAACATACTAATGATTAAATAATTTAAAAGCCTATAATTAAAGTGAAATTTGTAAGAATTAATTAATGTAAAATTATAATTAACTCTTACTCAACTTAAGAACCCTAATAAGACCTAAAAGCTTAGGATATTAATATATAATGAAAATTCAGGTTTCTAATCCTAAAAGTACACTAAAATTCGTGGGGATCTCAAGGAGAACACTTGTGGTTGCCAAGAAACCCTAGGTAGAAGAAGAAGAAGAAGAAGAAGAAGAAGTTGGGTTCAAGTGCAGAAACTCATAAAAGTTAGATAATCAAGAGGTTAGTACACTTTACTTGTTTCTAATTCATGTAAAACCTTCTTAATCATGCTTGGTCTTGATTGTTCTATGTATGATGATGAAAGCATGCTTCTATTATGATTTGATGCATATATGTGATGTTATATGGTGTTGATCATACTAGTATGTGTATTTTTATGCTTATATGTATTTACATGCAAGTCTCATGAAGTGGATATAATATCGAGTTTAGATCATGCTTTGTGAACGTTTCATGCATGGTTGTGTATTTTCATGTCTCCATGCATTTCATATAGGCTGGACTTGCGAAAAGGGTCAGAAGGTATTGAGAAAATCAATATTTTTGGAAAAAGATTCATATCGATAGTGGCCAAGTCGGTCCACCGACACGTTCCTGCTGAGGGCGTTGATGGACTGACCCATCCACCGACGGACTTGTCGACCAAAAGCCTGTTCTCCGGTTTTGTTGTTGACCAAGTGGACCGGTGAACCGACCATCCCACCGATCACATAAGACCTGTCTTTTTATGTGGGTTTTGTTTCACACTTGACCTGTGTGTGTGCCTGGAAGTGGAATTGACCAGTTTGCCTTAATTTTGCCTTGGTTGGTGGACTGACCAGTCCACAGAAGACCTGCCGACCGACTGTGGAATTTTTAAATAATTATTGTTTAATTTATTTAATTATCTAAGAGCTTGTGATTCCTATTAAATGACCTGGGTTTGGTTTGTTGACTTGTTGACTCCTATTGATATTTAACACGGAGGGTTTGCATGAATATAAATGGGATTAATTTATATTGGGAGATGTGTAGTATTATCTCTAGGGATAATGGTGTGAGATCATCATTGGGTTTCAAGGCATGCACAATATAGTGGTAAATTCATGAGATGGCCTAGCCATAGGGTTGGTGTCCATGGATGTGTTGTACAAGACACGCACATTATGGTGGTAAAGCCTTGAGATGGCCCAGCCATAGGGGTGGTGTTCTTGCATTAATATATTGTACAATGCATGCACACTATGATGGTACTGGTCTTGAGATGATCCAGCTATAGGGGTGATGTCCTTGGGTTGATACTTATAAAGACCTGGAAATTTAAGACTAAAAATCACTTTAATGAAAGGGGTAAATTAGTAATTTAACACTCCACACCTATAAACTAACCTAAGGTTAATTATAAAATAAGATATAATTAGGATTATATATAATAGTAAATAAATTAAGGTCATCAATGAAGAATTACAACTTAAGTAGAAAACTGGGTTAATGGATTAATCTAGGTTTAACCAAACAGGATCTAAGATTGGTAATTAATTAGATTTGGGCTTAAGTAAGATTCCTAAGGCCCAAATAGATTAATTAAAGTATAATTTTATTGTTAAGTAATTAGAAAAACTTAATGATTGAGTTACAATTGAATTAGGACTCTAGACCAACACTAAACACCAAGTAGTACTCCTAATATAATTCTAACACTTAGAACTTATAAAATAGGATTAATAAAGAGATTAGACATTAGAAAATTCATGAGAAGCCCTAGGAAGAACCAGTAGAGGATTAGAAAACTAGAAGAATCAAAAATGGCAGAAGAGCCCTACAGCAACTGGTGAGTTTTCCTTTAGTGTCTCGTGTATTTACTACTTCCCTAATGTGATGATATCCTGGGGAATTCCTTCTTTTTCACATGCATAACCCTTCCCCATGATCATATTACTAAAACCAAGAAATATTACCTGTATTGAATGACAATAACCTATGATGCTAATGTTAGACTATTAGAGAACCAAGAAACCAGTTTTGATAAGTATTGTTAAAACTTAAATTAGTGTGGCCATTAGAATGACCAAATCACCATGCACAAAGCCCTAAGATGATTAGGTGATCAACACTAGAAATCCCCTTGACCTGAAACCCTTTTTCCTGATCCAACAGACCAACTGGTGTGCCGGTTAGCCTGTCGGGTAAAAATCTTGTGAACCTTGACTTTTTGCCTAGCATGTCAGTTCCTACCAGTGTGTTGGTAGCTTGTCGATTGGGTTTCACAGATCCAACCGGTGTACCAATACCCTACCGGTTGAGCACACATTAACCCTACACTGTAGCCAGACCGCACCGATGTACCGGTAACCTGCCAGTTGGCCATAGTGACTCTAATTTGATATTTTAAGACTTTGATTGCCCTTGAATTGATAAATTTAACCTATTTGACTTCCAATACAACTTAATGACCCTCTTAAACCCTCCTAACGGCATGAAATCCCTATAAAATTAATGATGTAAATGATGTATATGTTGGCATGTTTAAAGCTATGAATTGCATGTGTGAATAACGTATGTGATTGGATTAACCATGCTTATCTTTATTTAGGACCCTCGATTGTATAAACACCTCATATTTAATATCCATAAGACTTATAATATTTAATTATACTATGTATAATACCATCATCATATCAGTTGTGCATCAACCTATATATGTGTATATTATGTGATTATATTAGTCTAGTATTATGAGATTGTCCTCATGTCTATGCTATTTTGAATATATGTATATGAATTCATTGTATGTGTATTTCATTAATAAACGGACCTGAATCTATGAGCTACATATTGAAATCCCAGCTGAGATGACAATGTCTTATATCCTATTACCAAGGACGTACACTTTCCTAAATACATTGGGTACAACTAGTAAAGGATACCGTTTTGACTCATGACAGGCAATACCATTATTTAGTCCAATGATGGACTACATATTATTACTTATTTTCGCCCAATGTGAGGGGTATGTGACCCAAAATACTTGTGGTAAGATGAAAAGTGTGGGATTAGCCTTGTATGGGGGTCCAATCTGAATCATAAGAGTCGCCCCTTTGGTATTCGGATAAGTCATGTCTCATTGAGGTTTTGTTCATATTTTTGATGCATTGGTTATATTCCCGTGATCGAAAATAAGTGGGGGAATTGTGCCCTCTAGATCAAAGCCCCGTAAAACTATGATGCGCACATGGAATATCTTATATGAGAGTAGCTCTGTATGGGAGGATGGTTCAAGAAGACATCTTGCTCAAGTAATTGATTGATCTAATATGAGAAATGAACTATTCGAATGCTGAACATCATGTATACTGCATTATCATGTGATTGTTGATATTATTATTGTTATCTTGTGTATGGTACACTTGATATAATCATCATAAAGAATTTGGCATTGTAGAACGAAAATATGACCATTGATATCCTTATGATTCAAACCAAAGTGAGAATTGGATGAGAGAATATTATTGCTGTACATATTATTATTATCATCATGTTATATACAAATTTCATATCATCATTATTTCCAGAATTATCGTTATTATACTATATTATGTATTTGTGCTAGTAACATTGGGTGATGAGTAAATACCTTGCTTTAAAGGTTTACTCACACGAGCTTTGGCTTACTGATATTTCATTACGTTTTTTAGGTATTATAGGAAGATTGATCACAAACGAGAGCTATAGGAATAAAGGGATGTCAAGATAGAATTTAGGGATAATTTGATGTAGTAGATTTAGTTAGTTAATTTCTTAGTTTTGTAATTTCAGAACATATTGTAATTATTAATATTATATTTTATTATAACTGTTGTAATTTACTTCCGCTTATGTTCTATATTACTTTCCACTCCCATTGGGATATAAGGTGATAGTTACATTCTAATCTGTTGGGAATCCCGAGGATCTCAACTCGTTTGGGATGCGACAAAAGTGGCATCAGAGCCTAAGTTCTAATAAACGTTAAAATAAAATATTTAAAACATGTCGGACTTAGGACTAGTAATAATTAATAAATTAGATAAAATAAAGGAATTATAAGGGGAATAAGAGAATTAGATATATAGGATGTGAGATTGTAAGGTATGTTGATTGTTGTTGTGTGCATCTTTATTAGTAATTCTTGATAGACAATTTGGAAATAGGGAGGATTACTATTTCTGAAAAGTCTGAAGGTTGCACTATAAGGATGAAGTCTATGTTAAGTATACTGGATTGCCATGTCATTAAAGGACATGATAATCAAAGGCTTATGATTTGTTGATTGATATAATTATAAATTTACTTATAACCCTAATACTAACTATTTTTCTTGAAATTGAAATCAATGTGGTTGCAAACACATTGAATTACATTACTTGAGAAACAGGTAGGAATTAGAATATACATGTATATATTTCAAATATGTAGATGTATATATGCCAATAATAATATAAATAAATTATATATGTATAAATAAATCATTATGATTATAATATAAAATAAATTAGATATAATCACATCAAGATTAAGCTGGATCTGTATTTGGAAGGACTTATTTCAAAAGTTCTGACCCAGACTCAAACCCAGTAGTCAGGTGAGGCTTTTGCTCATCTAATTAATTATAGGATAATGTTTGGAGTGTGAATTTATGATGAAATTGCTTGGAATGATATGCTAGTAATTATAGGATTTTAAAATTTTAAAATTTTAAGTTGTTTTGGTCACCAGCACGCTAGCAGCTACCGACAATGAGCCAAGACCTTCCCGATTGAGTATAATGTCACACCCCGGATCCCGTGACACGATTCCCGATGACGGATATCACGGATCTTGAGGTGAGACCTTCGGAATCCACTACTGGACCGCGGATTGCTACCTATCCACAAGTAAAAATAAAATTAATAGATATTTTTATTAAATCAGAGTGCGGAAGCTGAAACAACAAAACAATAAAGTCAACTATACATCCAATGACCAATGATTAACAAATTCATGACCTACCAATTCTACTAACCAACATAATCTAAAAAAACTATTGCATCTTAATGCCCTCGCAGGAGCACCAATCAAAATGTAAATAAAGATAAGCCAAGCATGTAGCAATCAGTGCATCAAGTTTCACAACCATTCACCTAACCTGCAACATGAGAGGTTGCATGAGCTAGGAGGCTCAATAAGAAATTCAGCAGTTACCATCCCCATATGGGAATCAGACATCAACAAGGACTAGTGTCATAAGTTGTAGGTATTAGAATTGTACAACAAAGACATCATAATAGCAATGAATCTTTTAGTATGAGATGAAATGATATGAATGAGTCAATCACATGCACTGAAATGAATGCAATGATAAGAAACACACAAACAATGAAATGAATGCACAATGAATGTACTAAGCCTAACATCTCCAGATAAGTGGACCTCATATGACGCTTCCCACAACATTGGTCGATTTAGGATGTATCCAAGGAACAACCGGAATCCCCTCTCTGTTCTGGGAGCTAACCCATGGCACGAAGGCTACCAAACTGTACGGCTAATTTGCGAGTGTACAATACTCGAGGGATAGCAAACCTGTATAGGCGCTCGCAAGCATCCTACCCTAGTTTAAGTGGGCCATTTCACCCCACGGGTATATAGTCAACCCCGTCCGTAGGCATCGCAGTTGTTTCTTCGTAGATTTCAACCTCCCGGTACACTTATCACTTGATATCAGCTTAGTACGTAATGCATTAAACTAGGTCACCAAATGAAGGTCAACAATAGAAACTATCCGTGTGCCCATACATGCGGATAATCTGATTGCAAACATTCGTAAGCTTCCTATCAGTGATCAAACAACATCAAGACAACACCACACACCTTATCTGTCGCTGCCTGGTTGACCAAGAAACGCTATCAGAACATAACTCACAACTGTCGCTGCCCTGTTGACCAGGCAAGCTATGCTTACAAGTAACAGTAGGATTTCCAGTGATAACACCCTTCGGAAGTTATCCGTGCGCCCATACACACGACTAATCCTCCGAATGCCATCGCGGGTATCATTTTCACAATCGATATATCATAACAAGAGCAAACCAACTAACCAATTAGTCACTTTTCCATAACAAATCTGGATCAAACCTAAGGTGGGATGATGGTCACAATAACCTCGGAACACCAAGAGTGACTCTCAATGGTCAAGTCTTGCTTTTCCGGAAATCAACAACAACAACGGCCGAAGCCCCACGCTATCCACCTAGGTCATCCTCCAACAAATCCAGTTTATTGTGAAAGTTACAAGTCTTCTGCAGAGTTTTCGGTGTACCGAGGTATGCCAAAAGGAAAAAATGAACTAGAAATAGGTTTATGTCGGTGGAGTGGTCTCTTGGGGTTCAGTAGAGTGGTCAGTGGACTGAAGCCTACCAACCTCCCTTTTTGGTCTAAAATGTGCTCTCTATCGGCAGGGTGGTCGGTGGACCGAAGCCTGCCGACCTGGCACTTTTCTGTGTTTTCAGCATCGACGTACAGTTGCTAATTTGGTAATAACTTCCTAAATACAAGTAAGAATCACTTCAAACTTGATTTTGTGTGTTCCTAACGAACAGAGGAATCATCATAAAATATAAAATAAATTATTAAAAATACTTAGATAGGTACAGATCTCTATGATTCAGATCTGTAAAGTTTTCAGGGTTTCAGGGTTCGTAATCCAAATTCCAGGGTACCAAATCAGGTCTATACATTATAAATCTACATCCACAACTCCAAAAAAAAAGTAAAATACATCATTTAAAAGCGTTATTATGATAATCCAAGCATCTAAACATCCATAAACACAAACATCATTCAAAAACCAAGAACTTGAGATTTGGATTTCAATAAGAGGACCATACTAAGAATTTACTTATAGTGTGTGTTCGGATATGTTATGCTAATCCGGTTATCTTCCTTCCTCACATTTCTTCTTCTTATCCTTTCTCTCCCCAAAGCTTGTGACGGCTAGGGTTTGTTCTCTGCTTCTAATCTCTTTCTTTTTCTCTCAAACACCAAAACCGTAACCACCTTCTCAAAACACTATTCACGTCACTATTCATTAACCCCTTTGTTAACCTTCCTAAATCACTTTATTTTCCCTCTTTACCCTTCCTAACTTTCCATGTGCATACCCCAACTAAAAGGTAACTTCTCCACTAAGATTCCTTCCCAAAACTTACTAACCTACCCCTACAACTAATGTCTTACACGACAAACTCTCTCCCCACCTAATTCACTTTGTATAATTCTTTCCTAAACACTGTACTATCCATCAATTATTCTTCTTACCCAACTTTCCTTTAATTATTAATTTAGCCCAGCTCTAACCCATAGTTATTAGTGTGCTCAGTCAAGACAATAGATTTATGACTTTCAAATCTAGTTTAATAAAAATGGGGTTATGCTAATTGTTTATGATTATTCTGGGAGTGGTAATCTATATCTCTGCACGTATTGTGTTGTATTTCCAAGTCATGATCTAAATTAAAATCTTAAATCAAATTAAATAATATATTAACTGGGTTGATTAAATTCCACTTTAGTTAGTGTTATTACATTCTCGGGTCCGGGTCACTGCGTTCTCCCCCGCTTAAAGAAATTTCGTCCTCGAAATTAGTCATGCGATGTTTCTAGAATCCCCAAATTCTACAATCTGATATGCTTGGTTATGACAATCATAACCTAATACAAATTAAAGCACACATCGTAGAAACAATCATATCATTTTCAAAATTCAGCAGACAAGTCATGTTATGCTACAGTTGTAGAATTCACAAGTTTAACATGCATTCAACAATATCTCATACTCATGGCTAATTCACATAGTCTACACAAGTAAGCATCTGATCATGTTATCATATTACGCCCACAACACCCAACACACATTAGTATCCATGTGAACCCTAATGTTCTTCCTGTCTAAGTTATCTTTATCCAGGAAATCTAACAGAAACTAGATAGTCAAATACTCAAGCTCCACTCCAAGATTTCAATTCTCCTTACTTAATATGTTAATTCATAGTAAGCACTCCATTACATCAAGTATTGAATATGCCTCATGATTTACTCATGCTCAACCAATATTGAAGAAACAATATATGGTATCTAGCATAAAAACAAATCTTCCTTGAAATCCAAAGTTTATCTTAACAAAATTACTCATAGAAATTGCAATCGGTTTATTTGCAATCTGGAAATTGTTTAACACATGTAACTACTATTACCAAAAATAAGAAAATCATTT
>JAUPMG010191223.1:0-10189 GCA_031762675.1 Pachysandra terminalis
GAAAAATTACACCGATCCTTGTGGTTCGACACCCTCGAAATAGCCCTATCCTACTGGGATTCGTACTATTGCGAGTGAATTTTATTATTGAAAGAAATATTCACACCAATGGGATCTAGCTCTTCCTTATCAGAAGCATGCAGTCACCATTCCACCTCTCAATCATCGGAATTTGAGTCGCGTGAATCCGAAGGAGAGGCCCCGACAAGTTCCAGATGAGCTTTTGGAGCAGCCCAACCTTCCATAGGAGCAGCTTTCTGCAGAGCCTTTTGTTCCGGTCAATCTCCGACCATCTTCATTAGTCGGGCCTAGCACTAGTGTTTCTCCTCTTGCACAACACTACACCAGGAGGAACAAGAGTGTGGACGATAGAGTGATGGCCTTGGAGAGAACCAGTCGAAATTCTCGGAGGGAGATCACTTCAGAACTCATGAAGACCCGCGCTGAACTTGAGGAGACCCGTACTGAGCTGAAGAAGAGTAAAGAAGATATTTCCAAGTTCCAAAAGAACGTGGACAAGACTCTCCCCTGTTTCATGAGGATCTTTAGCTGCCGGAAATCCAGTGATGCCATTCCGCCAACTGCCATTCTCCTTCAGCGGTTTCACCTCCATCACCACCATCATCATCACCATCAACAATTTTCTGATTTGATAGTCCTTAGATGTTGTAGTTCCTTATCGTTGTTTTTAGAGTTTTTCTATAGCCCTTAAGGCGTTAGTTTTGCGTTCCTATGTAAGAGTTGGTTAAGTTTGAATTATGTACTTTCTTTTCCTGTTTGTAAGTCTTTTCCTTGGTATCAATGAAATTCTCATCTTTCCTTCCAATTGTTTCCATTAAGATTAGTAAAATATAATTAAGTAAAAATAAATTTAAAAATCATCCAACTAAGCCAACACACATATTTTAAGAATTAAATGACTCCAAAATCCAGAAACAGAGATTCATGACCTGATAACTCAAATTGTCACATACACTTTTAAAATAAATAATTACTATGGAACTTAAAATATCCTTATATATAGATTAGGGAAATTGAGTAAATAACTTATTCACATACCATTTATCTTACAAAAAAAACTAGGACTGAACATACACATTAAGGATCAAATGATGTTAAACTAGAAACATGAACTCATTACTTTATCACTCAAATAAACAAAGACCAATAATTATAGTAGAACATGAACAATCATTATTAAATCACTAATTTAGCAAATTAATAAATAATTTAATTACTTATACATATCACTTACTTCACAAGAACAAGATAATATTTAAAACCTTATTGAAGTAAAATCAATTAGAACACCCAGATTAATTTTGAGGACGAAATTCTCTTAAGGAGGATAGAGTGTAAAGACCTGAAAAATCCAGATTAAAAGAAACCTTAATACAAAGGGTAAAATGGTAATTAAACTCTCCACACTTAGAAACAAACTTAAGATCATTAGTATAATATTAATATTATAAGCTAGTGTAAACAAACTAGGACCATTAACTAAGAATACAACTTAACTAGAAACAAGGTGAATGAAATTAATCTAGGATATCCAGACAGGACTTAACTCTAATAACTAATTATGGACTTAACTAAAAGCCCAATAAGGTTACTAAAGCCCAATTAAAAGATTTAAGGCCCAAATAGATTATTTAATAGGTAATTTTTGTGTTAAATAATCAGGTAACTTAGGTGCTAAGTTCTAATTGAAATAGGACTCTAGACTTATAGACAAACACCAACTACCAATCCTAAAACAACTCAAACACCTAAAACTTTTAAAGTAAGACCAATTAAGGAAATTAAACACTAAGAACACATCAAAATTCGTGGGAAAACTTAGGAAGAACAAGAAGAAGATTAGGAGATCAGAAAACTAGAAGAACACTAACAGAATTATGAAAGGCAGCAACTCTGTAGCCATAAGGTAAGTTTTCCGTTAGATCATGCGTATTTACTTCTCATCTAATGTCGTATCATGGGAAAGTTAGACCATGAATTAAACCAAGAACCAAAAATTTATAAGTATTGTTAATATCTGAAATTATGTAACAAATAAATTGATCAATTAACCATGCACGAAGCCGTAGGATGTTTAGATGAATCAACCTATCAAATATCAAGACCTAAATCAGTTTCACCTGAACCGGCAGCCTAACCAGTGTGCCGGTTAGCCTGCCAGGTGATGATAATTTATTGATTTGGGCAAGCAGGCAACTGCCAAGCCTACCGGCATCTACCGGTGTGCTGGTAGCCTGCCGGTAGGATTACCGAGACCCTACCGGATACACCCTTGCTTAAACTATATGCCTGTAATGACTTGAAAACTTAACTCCAACAAATTATGGTTAATGATGAAGCAAATCTCAAAATAATTAAAACCAAGGCAGGTAATAGGTTAGGGTTATGCTAATTAAACCCCTGACCTTTGAAAATTAGGTTAAGTAAGGAAATAAATAAAATTAGATTGTCAAACTGAAGGATCAGATGATAAATTAGGGATTTATTAAAATCTAATGAATTTAATAAATTATATAACTACGCTCGTAGACTTTTAAGATCCAACTCAGCCTTAATAACGAAAGCCCTCTATCGGGATTCGCAATTTCGATCAGACGATAAATATAGAGCCGAAAACCCCATTTTACCCTTAAGTGAAGACACTATTCACAGACTACATATAAATAGAGCCTTTGGCTCATAAAACACAAAATTCTCTCATTGTCTCTTCTTCTCTTGGGATTTTGGAGCCATGAAGGATGCTTGGAACTCAAGAAGGATCTTCCAAGTTCTGGAATGCACCGCAACCCAAATCCGACCCTCGCAACAACACCCCGAGTTGAGTAATCTTCTTTGAAGGAGTATTTCAGTTGTGTTTTATGTGTTGGACCTAGGAGAAGTGTTCTTTGTACCATACCCATCTTCTCCTAGGGGTTTAAACCCTTCTATATGTTGTATGTGGAACCCAAATCACGATACTTGTATATTTGGCGTGCATGTAGTAAAACCTAACCCTAAATGTAGAAGAAAAGGGAGAAAACCCTAAATCCCCACCTAAGATCCACTAAAACAAATATTGGACCATGAACGAACCTTCCTGGGAGTGCAACAAAACTCCCGGTGAAATTTCAATCTCAACAGACCTTTCCCCAACTTCAGCGCACTTGTCGGCGCATTGACGAGGTCGCCGAATCTTAGAGACCAAAATGGGCTCTCGGGAATCGTCGCCGAAGAAACTTAGGCTCACCAAAGTAGGTCGCCGAAACCTCCCTTAGGTTCACCAAAGGGTCACCAAAGGATAAAGTGACCAAACCAACTTGACTTCTCGTCTATCGAGACCTATTTGGACCAAGCCCCGAGGTATCAAGTCATTTGGCACACTTTCACCTATTTGGGCGCACTGAAAGGTTGCCGAGCACCCTGCCGAGACACTCCACAGGTCCAATTGGAGTGATTCCAACGAGAGCACGTGTCTCCTGACTAGTTGCACGTGTCTAGCCAATTTCCGGGTCAGTTAGACCTCTGGTGTAAACTTTGACCCCTCAACACGGAAATCTAGTCGTACTAGTTGGGCCAAGCAATAGGAGCTTTGGGAAAATAGGTAAGCGTGACTCCTTAATCTTCCTATCAGCTTAGCACCATCATAATACACATGTTGGGATAGAGTTGAACGACGAAATGTTTCTTTGAATTTTGGAATGGTGAATTTGGCATAGTGAATGGTAAATGGATAATGTGGATGGGTGATTGGTGCCAGAGTGCCCAACTGACCCTATGTGGATTTTAGAATTTGTATTGTGTTTAATTTCTTGTTAGTAGTAGTTAGAAAGACTTATAGCTTGGAATTTAATTGATATGTGATTTTATATGCTATTAGTAAGATAGGATGTATACTTCATAATAGGTAGTAAGTTAGGTATATGTATATATATATATATATATAATCATCGAAATTAGTGAGTAGGTTCTGTACTTCATATTCTTGGTAATTTAGTTATGGGACTGTGCGCATATGATTGATTAAGTGATATATGCCTATGAATTATTGAATGTTGCATTTAATTAAAGGATGTGAATTGAATGTTGCATTTGGAATTTCCGGTTTGGATAGACTGGTCTTATACCCTTCATGACATAGAGGGTTTAGATTGACACACGGGATATTGACTTGAAAACTATTTAGTCCTGTGAGAGGACACTCGTCAGACCAAGCTGAGTTAGCAAACCCATATAGGGAATCTCTTCAGTCTTGAGGTGAGACAATTGCCCAAGGATCCATACATTGGTGTAAGCTTAGAACATGGTATACTATCCCAAGGATCCGCACGTTGGTGTAAGCTTGGGAGACAGCTAGGCCATATGATGCCCTCTGTTGGGTTGTGAAGATGTATGAATCCCTAAGGGATACTGCAGGTGGTTGCAAGTCTTGGCCGAGTGGCCTGTGATAAAAAATAAGTGGGGGGATTGAGCCTCCTAGGTTGAAAACCCTTAAAATTATGCGGTTCCCATATAATGGTCCTATCCCATAGTCCGTCCATATGGGGGGGATGATTTTAGGTTGCTGGAACACCCTGAGGAGAATTCAAGTGGCTGGGACACCCCGGATAGAGATCGAGATCACATGAGATCTTACGATATTTCACAACTTAGACAGCTTAACATTTGTCTTGCATTGCACGTCTGTGTTGATATTATTGCTAGTGCCACTTGTATGATGCTTCTGGCCTAATTCTCATAATTTATAATCCATGCATGTAGTGTAGGATCACAGACCATTGAGTATTACTCTGGGAAGATGGGAGAGAATTATTATTGCGTGACACAACTATACACTGCACACACTTATTATAATTATTACACCTTTGTACACATTCGCACATTTTCTCAAATACGAGAATATGAGTGAATGCCCTTCATCGAAGGTTTACTCATCCGGGATTCCAGCTTGTCGATGTTGTTTAATATTTCAGGTTCAGGAGCCTAGGAGTGGCATGAGAAAACTTGGTTTGGGTATTGTACTTTGATAGACATATGGTATAGTTTCGCTAGAAGTAGAATTTACTTCATTTGGAATTTGCTAGTTTAGCATATCATTTATCGTTTCTTATATCTTACTAGAACTTTTAAACTTTCACTTATGTTTGTTGATCCACCTCCATAGACGTATGGGGTGAAGGTCGCAACTATATCCGACTGTTCTAAACGTTTGGGTTGGTTCGTGACCTAGCCCAACCGGTGTACCGGCAGCCTGCCAGCACCCTGTCGGTTGAGCTAGCATTTCCCTGGTACTGTAGATGACCTTACCTGTGTATCGGCAACCTTCCGGTTGAGCCATCCCTTCACCTTGCCGATTGAGCCATCTCTTCACCTGCCTCATTACCTAATCTACCGGCGTACCGGCCAGCCTACCGGCGACCTGCCGGTTGGCCACAATAAGCCTAATTTGATGATTAAAGACCCTAAACACCTTATCTTGATGATCTAACCTATTTTTCATGATTTCCTATACCCTAGTATGATCCTCTTAACCCTCCAAATAATGTTGTAACCTTATAATTTTAATAATATAATTAATTATACTATATATAACTTCATCATTACATCAGTTGTACATCATCTATATATATGTAGATTATATGGTTAGTTAATAGTTAGTGTCAGGAGATTGTGCTCATGTTTATGCTAAATTGAATAAATGTGATGTGTTATCATTATGTGTGAATTGCATTAATAAACGGACCTGAATTCATGAGTTGCTTATGAAATTCCGGCTGAGAAGGCTTCTTTGAGCATTAACCAATTATTATGTATACTGCTGTTGACTCAAGGCATGTTATACCATTTTTCAGTCCATTGAGAGAGTTATTAATATTTTCGACCAAGGTGAGAGGTATGGGACTCAAAATACTTGTGCAAAGATGAAAGGATTTGGGATAGGCATTGTATGGGGGTCCCAATCTATAAGAGTCAACCTTTAGGTATTCGGGCAATTCACTTTACTCACTGAGGTTATGATTCTCTTTTTGGATGCCTTGGATTTTTGCATTGCCCTGACCACAAATAAGTGGGGGAATTGTGCCCTCTTGGTCGAATCCGCTTAAAACTATGATGCGCACATAGAATATCTTACATTGAGAGTGGCCCTGTATGGGGGGGATGGTTCGCAAAGACATTCTTGCTCAATGTAATTGATTAGGTCTAGTGTGGGGATTTGAACCATTCAAATACCGAACTTATTGCATACTACATTATCATGTGTTTATTAACATTATTGAAATTATTTTTTGTATGATGCACAAGATATGATTTTCATATAGACTTAGGCATATAGCATGATAAAATGATCACGTGATATCCTTATGATACAGACCAAGGTAAGATTTGGTGAGAGAACAGTATCCTGTTTTTATTATTATTATCATCATACATTATTCAGATTTCATTATCATCTCATATATATTTTCAGATCATCTTATTATATTATATATTTTTTACTGGCATTGGGTGTTGAGTAAGTACCTTGCTCTAAAGGTCTACTCAGACGAGCTTTGTCTTACGGATATTACATTGTGTTTTTCAGGTAATTAATGGAAGATACATCACAAACGAGAGCTATGGGAAAGGGGATCCAAAGATAGAAATTTAAAAAATAAATTGATGTAATAGATTAGTGAGTTTAATTTCCAAAATTTGTAATATTAAAGGACATTGTAATTATTAACTTAGATTTTATTAGAACGGTTAAAAATGAATTCCGTTTATGTTCTTATATTTCTTGCCACTCCAATAGGAATATGGGGTGAGAGTTGCAATCCAACCCGGTTGTGGATCCACAGATCTCAGCTGGTTTGGGTCGTGACAAAAGTGGTATCAGAGCCTAAGTTCTAATAAAATTTAAAATAAAGGATATAAAATATATTCCTGGTTTGTGTGCATCCTTATTAGTAATTCCGGATGGATAATTTGGACATAGGAGAATCCATTAATTCTGAAAAGTCTAATGGTTGAGCTATAAGGATGAAGTCTATATTAAGTATACTGGATTACCATGTTATTAAAGGACATGATAATCAAAGGTTTATGCTTTGTTGATTGATTAATTATGAATTATTTATAACCCTAATACTAACTATTTTTCCTGGAATTGAAGTCAATATGCTTGCAAACATATTGAATTAAACTACTTGAAAAATAGGTAGGAATTAGATTATATACATGTGTTTAGGACGGAATTAGACCACCTAAAATCAGCTAGACCCCATAAACTGTTTGAGACCGTGCAGGCCAGGCAGTAAGAAAGAAATTGGCTTTGGCCCAAAAATGGAAATACAGGCCTTGAAAGAATAGTGCACAGGCTCAACAAATTAAAGCAAGCCTAGTCTGCCAAAGTGTTAGCAAAGGAAAGACTGAGGTTCCCCATTATCACCCAACTACTGAACGGTTATGGTAAAGGCTGATAAGTAAAGATCGACTAAAATGGAAAAGGTCTCCATAACATATCAACCAAAGCTACACATAGCTTCACCCTGATCCCTTGGGATCGCTAGTTTAGCAATCTGCAAGGAACCTGTTGCACCTACTTCGTCATCTGAATAAGCTGATCACGGAGGAATCCTAGTCGGGTGCTCTTCAGAACCCCTCTTGATCGTCCCTTGCATACCGAGTTGTGCGTCCGCGAAGTAGTTTAGTCGTGTCCCACAATCGGAGTGTAATGACCTAAACTCGCTAAATCTATTTCGCCCATTAATTTTATTTTATTTGAACTAAATTATGCTTATGTGTGTATTTATGTGTCTAATTAGATGTAGGAGTTAATTGAAATAATTTATTTTGGTAAAGGGGTCTATGTGTAATTAAAAGGTTAAGTGGGGAACTATTGTTAACCTATTTGAATTTGTTTGAATCATTCACGCACAGTTGCGTGAACGAATTCGCAGGGGTTTGTGGTTGAGGTGGAAATCGTGTGAGGAGTGAGAAGGAGTGAATGGAGGGATGAGGGCACTTGACCTCATCCACTCTCTGTTCGTTGGGTGCTGAAAGATATACAGAAGAAAATAGAGAAATGGGGAGGTCGGTGTTGCTGTGATCGGAAGGGAAGGAGGAAGAAGAAGGAAAGGAAGGAACTTCATTCGATCCTATTGTGTCTCGTGGATTCGAGGTAAGTACCACGTTCGTCCGATCACTTTCTTGTGGATTTCATGTTGAAAGCATATTATAATTTTTTGGTTTGAGCTTTAACCGCAACAGTGTATACTCTCTTATAGACTTTTGAAAACAACATGAGTATTCGAATGCATGTAGATATAATGATATATTGATTTCGATTTCCATCCTGAAATAACATTTTCTTGATTTTGGATGCAAAATAATATGTTCCATATTATGATTTGGTTTAGGAAGTTATGGATTGTATATATAAAGAAATTTCTGAACTATGTGTTTTTGCCAAAACAGAGCATAAAGGATGAAGATTGAAAAACAGAAAAATTTGTGGATGTATTTTAATTGATTCGGGATTAATAATGCTTAGTTAATGTATTTGATGTGAAATTTAGCAGTATTAAGTGATCTGGTATGAGATCGGTGGAGCTGCATCCCCAGAAATCGTTGTTGTACGAGAACAGAGCACTTTTCTGTGCTGATGTCAATCGATCGCTAAAGTCGATCGATCGCGGATGTCGATCGATCGCAGATATTTCGATCGATCGAAATTGGACTTACAACAATAGTAAACTGTGGCATGTGGACAAGTTAGGGAGATTGGTATGTAGGTTGATGTGACCTAGTTAGGTCCAAATGATGGCTTGGTGCCTGTGTTTTGATAGCTATGTGCTTAGGTTTCTGGCTATGTGCCTAGGGTGCGGGTTAGATGCCTATGTGTCATGGTTTAGTGCCAACATTTGATTTGAAGCTCCCATATCCAATTCTTACCTAAGACCTCTTATGATGAGACTATGTATAGTGTAGAAGACTTGTAGTGTTTCATTACTTGTATGACGTATGCGATGACTTCTAAGAATTATCGATGTGTATGGGTGCGTGGATAATTGTTCTTGGATTGCTTCACTAGGGTCTTACGTATGGCTTTGCATATCATACTGTGTTAGCTTGGTTATTAAGTGTACGCAGGAGGTGGAGAAATAGGAGGGGCTCGTGTTTCCTAGGTGCGTTGTGCTATACGCGTCGTTGAAAATGTAATGACCTGAACTCCCTAAAAACTATTTCGCCCATTTATTATATATTATTTGAATTAATTATGTAGATATGTGTGTATTTATGTGTCTAATTAGATCTAGGAGTTATTTTAAATAGTTTATTTTGTATGGGAGTCTATGTGTAATTTAAGAGGATATATGGGGAACTATTTATTAAGTATTTTGAATTCACTTGAACTGTTCACGCACAGTTGCGTGAACGAGTTCGTTGGAAGGGGGTGAGGTGGCCAGCAACGTGGAGAGGGAGAGGGAGAGAAATGAGGGATGAGGATCCTGAATTCGCATCCACTCTCTATTCATTGGGTACTGAAAGATTTACAGAAGAAGAAAGAGGGAGAAAGAAGGAGAGAGAGAGAGCTGAGAGAGAGACAGAGAGAGATCTAAGGATGTTCTTGTTGTGTTCAGTGAGGAAGAAGGAAGGAAAAGGCTAGCACTTCGTCGTGCAATCGTACACGAATCGCAGGTAAGTACCATTTCCGTCTGAATTCGTTAATAACCTCTTATGTGTTTTGTTTTGAAAGCTTCCATGACTTTCTCTGTTTTTCAGTTTGAAATTGTTTAGAATGCATATATTGCTCATGTAATTTCTTAGTAGGATTATTGTTGATAGGTTTAGAAGATTGTGGATTCTGATTTATGATGATTGAGTGGAATGAGCAAGATCAGCATATGGAAATCGAACCAGAACGGAAAACAGAGCACGTTTCTGTGCGGAATGTCGATCAATCGAATATGTCGATCGATCTAATTTGTCGATCGATCGCTGAAGTCGATCGATCACTGATGTCGATCAATCGCTGATGTCGATCGAGCGACATTTAACTTACAGCAATAGGAAGTTGTGGTATGTGGGCAGGTTAGGAAGATTGCTATATAGGGTGAGCTTGTGGGTTCCTCGTGACCTAGTGAGGTCCAAGTGAAGGCTTTGAGCCTAGGTGTTATGGCTATGTGTTTATGTTTTGTGGCATGATGCC
>JAUPMG010191244.1:0-10189 GCA_031762675.1 Pachysandra terminalis
ACCACCACCACCACCACCCCGACCACATCACCACCACCACCACCACCACCACCCCACCGCCACCACCGTCACCACCACCACCACCACCACATGCATGTATTTCATGTTGTAATCCATGCAATTATTTTATATGGCTAACATAAACTGACTAATTTTATTTTGGTTTTCTTTACACAGCCAAACAAGAGAAAGCATTTTCTTTATAATTTTCACCATCTAACCAAACAGTTGAAAGTAATGTACTTTCTTTTCTTTTCTCTTTCTTTCTTACTTTATTTTCTTTTCTTCTGAAATCAAGGGTTCCAAACACAGCCTTAAGTAACCTTTCTTTATCTTGGATTCTGCACAAAACCCAATAAGCACATATGAGAACACATCATTAATTAATACTTAACTAATTTACCTATTAAACTTTGAAACTAATACAGATTTTGAAAACTTACTTCATACTATTGAAAGTAAACTTGAAAACTCTACTAAAGCCATAAACTAACTTAAATTTGAATACTTACCTTGATGTTGTAGGTTGGTGTAGAGAATTACACCTCAAATTTTCTTCTTCCTCTTCTTCTTCTTCTTCTCTCCAAGTTGATGTTTTTTATTCTCTACAAGACTACTTATTTATATGTTTTCTGACAATGTCCTAGTTCTACTAGAATTAGAAACTTAATATTAGATCTTGACCCTTCATTGGGAGTTATTGGTTTTTAGCCATTAGATGGATTTTCCCAACCCATGTGGCTTACTTCTATTTCTGTTGTGTTTCTATTTTGAATATTTGAATTCTAGTGGATTTCTAACTCCTATTTTGTAGAGAAGCTTCTAATTGGATGTTTTAAATCTGAGCCATTGATTGGAGAGTGAAATCTTTTGCAAGGTCTTAACCATTTATTTCAACTTTAGAGGTTATGATTGTGTGTGTTGCAATTTAGTTTCCTAATTGTACAACCCACCAAACACAATCAGTCAAAAGTCAAATAATATGGCTATTACTAAAATTTTTAAACGAACCCCTATTTTTCTGGTATTTACACATAAGTACTATTATTTATTTGGGTTGTTACACTCTAACACCCAATTATGTGATATGTGGACTACTTATGCACATGGTATAATCATTTCCTTCTTTACTGTGCATATTTAGATTGTTTTACATGATTTGTGCATTTAAGTAGTCCTATTATTGATGTGCACACCTCACGTGTGGCTGAAAGTGCTCTCTAAATTTTAGAAATCACTTCGTGATTTTTCTGGAATATTCCGAACATTTTCTGGTGTTTAAGTGCCCGGTTCACCGACCGGTCGGTTCGTACGGGAATTGTTTTCCACATTGGACTGGGGCGTTTAAAAGCCTTTGTAAACTAATTTTAGTTTTTGTTTTTAGAATTCATAGGTCTCCTTGTGTTAGTTTAGGTCCTTTATCTATAGATTTGCTAGTTTCATTTTTCTTCGTGTCTCATTGCTTCTAAAATTATGGCAGTCAAATCTAGGACAAAGAAACCTCCTCGGGGGAAGGGTTCATCATCAGCTTCTCCTACTGCTTCGAGATCTTGTCCAGATCTTATTCCATCTTCGGCGTCCGCTCGAACTATGTCCCTAAAATTGAGAAACAAAGCTATTTGTGTTGAGCGTACTGTTGTCATCAACCATTTAACAAAATTTATTATCATCGAAATTCTTGCAAACATAGGTTGGTCAAACATCATGTACTGGGGTGGTCCAGTAATTCCTCATTTTTTAAAGGTAGTCTTAAGTAATATCTCTTCTTATGATGCTTTCTACCCTTCAATTGAGTTTATCTTGAAAGGGAGGATGTCAAAAGTGTCACCTGAGCTGATCTCGTCTATAATTAAGGTGCCACTCTCTTTCAATCTTAAGGATTTAGTGGATTTTGACTCATCTCGATTATGGGCAGCAATCAGACATCTCTGTGGTGCTGATGTAAATCTTAATAAAGATTAGTTCCTTAAGGTCTCTTACCTCCGTCCCTCTTATCGGATCTTACATCACTTCTTCACATCTAATATCTATCCGAGAATTAGAAACAAGTTAAAATTATCAACATCAATGATTCAAATTCTGTACTTGGTGGTGACGGGTGTTCATCTCTGTCTTCCTTCACTAATATGTCGTACGATTATTCTATATTACATCTCTCATCGTAGTGCTCACCCCTTTGGTCACCTTCTGACTAAGCTAGGTCTAGCTTTTGGCATGGTGCCATCTCCTAGCAATACTCCGATTAGCTCATTGGCCTTCTCCAAGTTCAATCTGTCTAAAATGGGTCTTTTAAAAGTTCTCTTCAGAGTAGGAGCCTACTACTAAGGAGTATGTTGGAGTTGAAGGAAGTGAAGGACCAGAGCATGACATTCCAGGACCCTCCCGGCGACCGGTATCTCGCCACACCTCCAGAGAGCTGTTAGAGTCCATTGTTGCGGATGTAGGTACCCTCTGATATAAGTTCATTGCTCATGACATACAGTTGTCTCGCATTGTGAGGACACTTACTCGCTCCAAGAGAAGGTTATCTGCCATCTGCTCTACATGTCGTACTATTGGGTTTCCTATTCCACCATCTCCAACGGATAGTGATGGTGACTAACAACAAGACAGATGGCTATGTGATGCTGTGATTGATGACTATTTCTCTTTTGTGGGTTGTACTTGAGTATTAGACATTGTTATATGATTGATATTCTTTTGATCCTTGTTTTGAGTCTAATAGTACCAATGTTCTCTCTTAAACAACACTTTGATTCATGATATTATCCTTCTATATAGTTCATATTGAGATACCCACATGTGTGTAGACTTGTTTGTTTGTCATGCATATTATATATGACTTGTCTACACATTGCCTTTCTTGGACCGGTGAACCATTATTATCTTTATCGGGTCCATCCTAGGCATGTATAGGCTATGCTTGTCTTAATAGTAAAATTTCTTGTCAAAGCTTATACTTGCCTGCATTGATCATATTATGCTTTCATGCTTATTTTATATTTGTGGTCTTTGCTGGCTTGATTTAGATTAGATGGCACATTAGTGTGTATACATACAGAACTTGCAGTGGCTTTTAGTAAAATCTTCCACATGCTTGTTCCGGTTACTGTGAATCTCGTGCCAATTGCAAAGCTTGATTAGACTCACATAGGTGCATACACGTGCCATGATGGTCATCTTTTCCAAATCATAGCCCCCATTGGGAATTAGGCTTTAGGATGCCTACGGGGGTTATTACAAGCATAGAGATTGTACTTATAGTTAAATCTTAACCATGTATTATGTTTATCATCTTGAATCTATTATTGTACTGATTGTCATTTGAAGCATGCCTAGAGGTCACTAAAGGTTGTTATGGTTTTACTGCATTTTATATGGAACCAACCTTTAAACCTCACCTTATGTATACAATGATCTCGCATATTGCTTGTGGTGAGCATACATGAGTGCGTACTTGACTTGGGTTGAGTTCATCCCTTTTGGGTTGGTGTGCCCCAAGCTAGCAAACACATTATGGTTGCTCGTGGTTTGATCTCATTTATTTAGATGTAGCCAAGGTTTGTTGAACTCATTGTAGTGACCTAAACCCTTTATTAGAAGGTTCCTTAACTTATATTAATTTTAGATTAATTAATAGTATATGCTATTGTAGATCTAAGTATCTAAATTACAGGCTACATTAGTATAAGGCTTATTTTAATAATTAAAGTTATTATTTTGGAGCCCTAATGTAATTATTATCTAAATGGGGTAATATTAGTTATTTTAGATTTTTTTTTTCAATTCCATACGTACTAGGCTATGAGAATTGGATTTAGATTAGCTTGAGGAGAGCGAAGGGAGTTGATAAATATCCTTCCCCACCAATCCCAAGGTTTGGACATGTGATTCAAATCTGAGATCTGAGAATTGAGAGAGCGAAAGAGAAGAAAGAAGAAGGGTTCAGATCTGAAACTAAACCCTACATCCATTGCTGCAGTGACAAAGGAAGAAATCAAAGGAAGAAGAAGAAGGAAGAGAGGAAGATAAAAAGACATTGGTTAGATCTGATTCTCTGAGATTAGAACCGGTAAGTTAATTCTTACTGTATAGTCCTTTTATGAATTCATGTGATCATATTCATGTTTTTGAATGTTTGCATTGTGTTTGATGATTTGATTGCATGAAAGCATGTTTAATATATTAAAAATAGGTTTGGTTATGTTGAAACATGTTTAGCATGAAAACCCATTGATTAGAGACCAAAAGAATTGATTAAAATTGAATTGGGGATCAAAAGGAAGAAATTACGAAGATCTAGAAATCCCCAGAATTACACCAGTTCAGTACCCATCGGCACTCCGGTAAGGGTACCGACCAACCCTTGAAAATAGGCAAAATAGGGGCTTCGGCACCCATCAGCACATAGGTTAGGGTACCGAAGTACCCCACATAAAAAAACACAGAGTATTAGACCATCGGCACCCACCAGTACACTGGCAAGGGTACCAACAGAGACCAAAATATAGGTAAATTGGGGCCTTTGGCACCCACCGGCACACCAGCAGGGGTACCAAAGTGGCACCCAATTTTGCACAATGACTTGTAAATTGAGTTTTTGATTAGGATTTGATGTGGGATCATACCATTGACCTTGTAATTGACTCTTAGGACTCAATATTGACCATAGACCATATCTTGGAGTTCCATAGTAGTTAGTACCCATCAATCACATTGGACTTGTTAGTAAATTGAATTGAATTAGATTTGGTAATTGTTTATGAATTCTAGCATGTATATTAGGTGGATGTAGATTGTTAAGAATGCCCTGGAGGTGGCAAATAAGGGTTTCCTATTTCGGATTCCTATAGGTTGACTACATTTCTTGTGGGTTGAAATCCCCACTTAAAATAGGGTAGGATGCTTGAGAGCTCCTATACGGGTTGGAACATCTTGAGTATCACACACTCTTAAGATAGCACTGGGTTGGATTTTTCGAGATTAGCATCTACTCTAAATTAGCACAATGGTGACCTTCTACCATGGGTTAGCGCTCGGAACAAAGAGGGGACTTCCGGCAGTTCCTAGTGGCCTTTGACCAAAATTCTGGTATTATATTGGTTTGTGAAGTTATGAGGCGCTTAACAAGCTATATTTGTCTAATTCATTCACTTTCACATCATCTTGCATTCATTGTTTGATGCATTCATCTAGAGAATTTGAATTCTCATTCATTGCATCTCACAGCATTACATATCATCATTATTTAATTATATTGGATTGTTATATTGCATGCGTGTATTCAAGACTTGATGTTGAATCAATTGATATCATAAATGGATGGATGACACTTTTGATGAACTTACTGGGCATTCAAAGCTCACGCAACTTCTCATGTTACAAGATGAGAAGGATGATGAACACGAATTACTTTGATATGGGCTAGGACTTGCTTTGCATTGGATTTGCTTGCTGCTGCATATTTACTGTTATTTGCTTTTCTAGATTAGGTATTTGAGAACTTTGAATTGTAATATGATTAGTTAGACTACTTTCTTTTATGGTTATGACTCAGCTGAAGTCATAGACTATTTATGTTATTTGGATTATTTATGTTTTATTTAGCTTCTGCACATTCTGATTAATAAAGGTAAACATTTACTTTTATTTTCTTGTTACTATTGGTATGGCAATCCGCATTTCAGCAATGGAACCCGAAGGTTATTCCTTGGGATCAGTACCTCCCACCTAGGGATTTGGGCTACTAGTTTTGGGGTGAGATAGATTGGTATCAGAGCTACGGATTTGTAAGACTTATGCTGTCAAAGAAATAGGTTTTACCTATCAGTGCTTAGATTTCGGTTTTTCTCTCAGAACACAAGTTCAGAATTGAGGATGTTAAATGAACTCTAGGACCTAGGTATCACTTAGAAATCTGTAGTTAGGACAACAAAACATAGAAATACACCTAGGAATTGTTTGTTGTTTGATAACATGCTTGATTGTATTGTTGTGTTTACATGTTTACTATTCAGACACTAGGTAGACACTTGTAGATTAATCGGTTACCTTGGAGTGTAGATGGATGGTAGGAGAAGAGCTACTACTACAGCTACTTGAGAGGGATCATCCTCGAGGGCTAGGGCTGATACTAGAGCTAATGCGGATCCTAAGCTAGTAGGTGTCTACCAGATACTAGGAGTCATGGCTGCTATGCAATGAGACCACTTGGAGCGACAAGCCATAGCTGACCAGAGGAGAGTTGCTGGAGCTTCGATCGCATGGTTGGAGAAGTTTAAAAAGCTTACTCCACCTATGTTCGAAGGCTTAGGAGAGCCACATCTTACTCAAGATTGGCTGTTAGATGTCGAGAGTCTTTCGAACTATGGGATGTCCAGATGATCAGCGAGTGTCTTTGTCTACTTCCATGCTAAATAGTGAAACACTCCATTGGTGGGACATGGTGGAACAGAATCTGACTGTAGACATGAGATGGGACCAATTCAAGATCCAATTCTTAGGTAACTACCTACTGAGCATTTATTAAAGGCAGATGGCATCGGAGTTCATGCGACTAGAGTAGGGTACACACTCTGTAGGTCAGTACGAGACGAGGTTCGCTATGTGTTGAGGTACGCACCTCACATGATAGTGAGACAAGTGGACAAAACTGCGAAGTTTGAAGAAGGATTGAGACCAGCCATTCGTTCTAAAGTTGTGCCTCATCGACTTAGGACTTTTTGTCGAGCTTACTTACAGCGAGATCAACCTAAGTAAGACAAAGGACGGTACCAGCCTTATCAGAAGAACAATGACAAACGACAGCGATGTGAAGAGAAGCCAGATAGGACACCACCAGTCAACGCATCTATAGTAGCTTTCGGGACGCGTGATGCTCAGAAACAACCAACACAAGCCCAGCAGTTCAGACGCAAAGTATGCTTCAACTGTGGCAAGGAATGACATCTTCAGTAAGATTGTCGAGTTCCGAGGAGAGGCGGTAAACCAGTACCACCTAGACCAGCTCAGAAAGGCAGAGATATTGCCTTGATTGACGTAGAGATTCCACGAGACAACCAAGCTACCAATGCAGTGGTAGAAGGTACTATCACTTTATTCCATACCCCAGCTCGTGTTTTATTTGATTCGGGTGCTACACATTCGCTTAACTCTAGTAGTTGCATGTTATTCTTGGGTTTGCTATCCACTAGTCTAGAGAACCCGTTAAGTATCGTTAACCCAGTTGGATGAACCGTACCTCTACACTGAGTATGTCCTGCTTGCGTGATAAGAGTTGGTGACTTTAACTTGGAAACAGACCTGATAGTGCTTGTTCGAATTGATACTTGGGATGGATTGGCTCTCTGCTTATCATGCCAAAGTGAATTGCTTCGAGAAGACAGTCGTATTTGATCTTCATGAAGGACGTCGTATGACATTCCTCGGGAAAGAGAAGGATGCTTGTCAGTTTGAATTTCTTTTCATTGCGGATGGGGATCAGAGACTATCCTTGGAGGATATCCATACAGTTCGAGATTTCAGCGTGATTTTTTAGGATATTCTGGGATTATCAACTTTAAGGGAGGTAGACTTCTGCATTAAGCTTATGCCTGACACTACTCTAATTTCACTTGCGACTTATTGGATGGCTCCGATTGAGTTATGCGAGTTGAAAGAGCAGTTAGACGAGCTAAGTGCATTAGGCTTTATCAGACCAAGTACTTCTCCTTGGGGTGCACCTGTAATAGTCGTGAAAAATAAGGACGAATCACTTCGACTATGTATCGACTATAGACAGCTGAACCAGGTAACTGTGAAGAACAAGTACGCACTACTGAGGATCGACGACCTATTTGACCAGTTGAGAGGCGTGCAGTACTTCTCGAAGATTGACACAAGATCAGGATACCATCAGTTGCAGATTCGAGAGGAGGATATTCAGAAGATGGCCTTCCATACTCGATACGGGAATTATAAATTTGTAGTAATGCCATTCGGTTGACGAATGCACCGGCAACTTTCATGGATTTGATGCATAGAGTTTTAAAGCCTTTTCTAGATCAGTTTGTAGTCATCTTCGTTGATGACATACAGATTTATTCAAGAACTGAGGAGGAGCATGAATAGCAACTGCGGATCGTATTATAGACATTGTATGATCACCAGTTATATGTTAAGTTTGAGAAATGTGACTTTTGGAGAGAGGAGGTGTGATTCTGTGGTCACGTAGTAACCAAGAATGTCATCTCCATGGATTCGGCAAGGGTAGAGGCAGTTTTCAATTGGGAGAGACTGAAGAACGTTGTAGACATTCGGAGTTTCCTTGGTCTTGCGGGCTACAATAGGAGGTTCATAGAGGGATTCTTCACCATTGCAGCACCGTTGACTCGCTTGACAAGGAAAGACGTGAAGTTCGATTGGGACGAGAGATGTCAGACGGTGCTTGTAAGAACCTGAATAATCACCCTAATAAATTAAGATTATTAACCAGGTTTAATTTGATAATTAGTAAAACAAATTCACTTATAGGTTAGATCACTACTCACCTAACCCCTAATCTTAGGAAGTCAAAACACATTAGTATCACCTTGGACCTCGAGACATTAGGAAGGTTTAATCTATTTTAAGTAACCAGCCTGATTAGTCAGCAGAGACCTTAGAGATTAATTTAAAATAAAATAACTAATTAGATAATAAATCATATCCGACAACTCCAGAGATCCACCTCAGAACCACCAGTAAAAGCCCTTAAGCAGAAGTTGATTTGGTGACCAATTGAAAAATGTAGGACCAGAAACCCCATTTTGCCCCTACTGCGAAACTTATTTCCATCTTGACTCGTAAGCCTATAAATAGAAGCCTTAGATCATTTTCAGCATTTTTCTTCTTCTTCTTCCTCTCTTCTCCTCTTGGAGCTTTGGAGCACATGGGAGACCATTGGAGATCGCGGAGACACGGCGGATCAATCCCGACAATGTCCCAAGTTGAGTATCCTCCCTTTGAAGATGTATTTAGTTGTGTTTTTGCATTATGACCTAGGAGAAGGGTTAATTGTTGTATGCCCATCTTCTCATTGGGAGTTCAACCTAGATTCATGTTGTAACTGGTAACGCTAAACCCCTAACCTCCATATTTGACTTGATTTGTGGAAAAACCAAACCCCAAGTCGAGAAAATAGAGAGAAAACCCCAAATCTTCACTATAAACCAACTAAATTAAAAAAACAAAGCATAATCGAGCCTTCCCAGGAGTGTGAACAACCTCCCTGTGAAATTTCAGTTCGTTTGGACATTTCTTGAGCTTAATTGGGCTCTTTAGTTTTGTCACCGAAGACAGCCTAGGTGAGCCTAAGAGGTCGTCAAACCCCTGTTGGCGAGCCTAAGAGGTCGTCGAACCAAACTTGCGAATAAACCAAGTTGACTTTCCATCTATTGAGACTCATTGGACCAAACCCCGAGGTGCTAAACTATTTGGCACACTTCTACACTTTTCGACGCATTGAAGGGTCACCGAGCAGCTCCCTTGGTCCAATTTGAGTGATTCAAATGGGGGTGCATGTATCTTGAAAAGCACACATGTTTGGTCTATTTCTAGGACAAATAGACTTATCATGCAAAATTTGACCCCTCAACCCGGAAGTTGGAGTTTCTAGACTTGACCGAGCAATAGGAGATTTTGGGAAAAAAAGTGTGTATGGTTCCAAAACATTCATATTTTCCTTATACCATCATATTACATTTGTTTGGATACAAATGATAGTTGTGATAAAGTATTGACCTTCATTCGTAGTGAAAAGGCATATTTGAGGAGTTTCTTGCATAATTCCTTTGAGAATGTGATTGGCTTAGGCATTCTGATGCCTCGTAGACCTGTTTTAGATGAATGAATCATGTTTTAAAGTTCTGATATGTTAATGAGGAGTTTAGTGCCTATGTGCTCAACTGGTATTACTTCATTTACCCATAAGAATATAACTACCATGTTTTCCTTATAGTATTGATGTAATTTTTCGCAAGTGTACGAATTCATAACAAGTAATAAAGTGATGAAATAGAGTGTCGAACCCACAGGGAATTTTAGTTACTAAATACCTAAATAACTATCCTAAATTTTATTTGGACAATCGAAACGTGAGATGAATATCTAACTAGAAATTAAAAGTAATAACTAAGAAAATAAAAGAATGAGTTTAAACAAGAGATCAAAA
>JAUPMG010191265.1:0-10188 GCA_031762675.1 Pachysandra terminalis
ACACATTAAAGTCATGATTTGAGTAGGGGGGGGAGGAGTTAGCTTACACGTTGTCGGATCTGTAAGCTGTAAAAAAGATGATATATGTAATTAATTCAAACTAAAAGATAGATGAAAGTAGGAATCAAGTGCTATATACATGATACAAAAAATGAATGTAAGTCAAACTAACATGTATTAAAAATAAAATAAAGAGGCAAACATGCTGACATAATACATAAAATTAGAAGAATTTAAGATTCTAACGGGGTTAGAAGCAATTTAAAAATTCAAACTAGAACAACGACAGTCTTAGAACTTTGGAAGGAAGAGAAAAGATAACAAAGAACAAAGATAATTCTAATATATAGACTTGGAATGATAGATCTAGAACGTACTAATGGAGATCAACAACTGGAAGTCAATGGTTTCATAACTTTTAGTATTAAATATTAGTGGACAATAAAAAACAATAAGATGTATAAGGGAGCATTTATGTTCTTTACATTGTAGCAAAGGTAACAGAAAAATGTTGATATGTCTGTATCCATGCTAATTGACCATAGCCATCAAAAAAATTCCAATATTTAGCATACATAACATTTTCATCAATAGATTCAAAATCTTCACCTTATGAATGAATTAGCACCTCAGTATCAGCTATGGACAACCATAACAGAACTGCAGAGAATTACATCAGCTTAAGGATCAGGAAACTAATATGCATGTTAACCCTGACCTTCCATATAACTCCCAGGCAGTGGCCTGGTGTAAGTATGATGAGCCTGCTAACAGCAGTACAGATGCAGGAATTGAACTTGGCTCTGCACTAAAATGAAAAGCAACAGCACTGTTTTCAGATCCATTCTCTTGGGACAGAACTGATAAGCCCATTGGTTTTTGAACGTTCTTAAGCCATGCAGTGCTGAAAGCGTCATCAATTGTCGTTAATGAACTATCTGAGCCAAACTCACTGAGTAGATAAGAATTTAATCTCAGTTCCTGAAATATCCCATAAGCAAAAAAAAAAAAAAATTATACATAAACCAATAAATAAATAATTGACAGTTTCATCAGAAGGATATGTAGAACCATAAAGGGAACAAAGATCATCAGGGCTTTTCTCATTACCTTGCAAACCTTAGCTGGACACGTTTTGAGCTTCATGGAAACTTTTGGACCAAATGACAGCAATGGCCTTTTCACATGCTGCAATGAACAGTTTGTGACAAGACATCAAGAATTTCATATTAACAGGAAGTCTGATGAATAACATTACAGGCTTACAGCACAATTAAAACAAAGAAGAATTTCATATTAACATTACAGCACAATTAAAACAAAAATTCGTGCTCAACCACCTAATTATTAATAGCATTATCTGTGCAGTCACTACCAAAGTAAGAATTAACTAAATCATGAGTGTTCCCCACAAACAAACACACATACACATAACAGGAAGCCTAATTAACAGTCAAGTGACTATGAAACAAAATGAGTCACATATTTAAATTCAATACAATAAAAAATGATTCATGCTCCACCATTTATCCATATCAAAATATATTCACCCACTATCAAGAGTAAGAATCTATAAATGCACACACACACACACACACACAGTTGCATCTCAAATAGACACACAATGCACATATAGAAGGGAAAGATGATGAAGATCATGTGTTGAAACACCCCATGACAGCTGAGTTGGCAGGACACAATTGGCCAATGTTTTTCTTCAGTTATTCTTTTCTATTTCCTTTTCTTATGTCCAAACAATGGAAAATGCCTTTTAAACATATTTGAATTGTTTCTTCACATATCTGGACAACAAAACACTACCTTGGGGTACGAGTAACAAATGAAAATTTATATATAAAAAAATAAAAAAACTAAATAAAAAACTCTTGAGAATCTATATTTATACATTAGAATAGGGCTTTTGACAGATTGGGATGGAGGAACAGGATTCTTTTTGCCGACCCCAACTGGTTGGGACAAGGCATTTGATGGTGATGATTAAAACAACATCTAAATCCAAATTTGGGTCTATAAAATTTTGATGAGATTCAACAATTAATTTCAGTTATAGTTTGAAAGATACTAAATAGTTTGAAAGAGAATAAAGTAATTTGGAAAATTAAGTTTGCACTCGTAATCTATATAGAATATAGTGATATAAAATATTTATCACGAAGAACTTCAAAAATATTGTCGAAATATACAATTTTAATAAGAAATGATCCACTATTTACTTGACCAGAAAAAACAAGCGAAGACTATGGAAGATTTTTCATCAGTGCAAAACATAAACAAGAAAGGAAAACTAATATGCCATTGAATTGTAAGATGGAACAATAGGAATTTCATACAATTGTTCTTACCAGTCCAACTTCAAGGTAAATAAACATTCACAAGTCCTTAAAAATAAAACCAATAATCAAGTCATGACCAGCAACCAAGCTGCCATGTGAATAATGATGGTTGATCTAAACATACCTAAAAAAGGATAGGTCCTGACTGTATAAGAGTCCACAAAAGAAGAAAGTATAATGAAGCTCATGGCCCAGTTTGGAAAAACAATGATATATGTCATTATTCATGAGCATCTATGCAAGTAAATTTAAAAATGATCAATAAAAGAAATATGACTGCATTTAATATCCTGTTTATCAGCATCAGGTTTTAAACTTCAAATTCCATTGAGATTCTGGTCCCTCTAGAAGTGCAAGTTCTTCTGTGAAAGTCTATGGAACCCCAAAAAGGTTCTTTTCTTTTCCTTTTTTTGTTTTCCCTATTTTCCTGATAGGTAAAATAAGTGATTCAGTTATATAAATATATGAGTAAGTGGGGCATGCTGCTGATAAAGGAAGTTATGTCATTATAGTGTTGATGTCTTGAGATGTATATCGAACATTATAATAAGGATATTAACCCATCATAAATATATAAATAAAATTATGGGAGAGCGAAAGGTTACCTTCTCATTTTCAAACTAATTTGACTTTTCTTATATTCTCTTTCCTCTTTCTTTTTTTCTTTCTTCATCTCTCGTTCTTCATTCTTCCATCTCTAAAACCCTAAATCACATTATGTTAATTTACAACTCAATATAAAGAACTAGAATTCAATCAAAAACTCTGAATGTAGTCAAAGAAAACATTTTTTGAAGAAAAGAGGATCAAATATAGATGATGAAGTCAACACGTTAGACTGACATGTCAACAGCCAGACGGCCAAATCAACAAGGAACATATACCAGGTGATAGTTTCTGATTTTATATGATTTGAGATTATTTTTCCAGAATCTTTGGATGCATATTTGAGAAGATATAAAAAATTTCTGAAAATTCACAGGAAAATTTCTGAAAAAGCTGTTTGTGTAATACAATTTGGAGTGGAAAATTCGTGTGGCCTGAGTCTAAAATATCCTTATCAATATTCTGTTTTAACGAATCAGGGTTCATCTGATTTGGATTAGAATTGAGTGACAACTAGCATTTTATTTTTTTTCCACCACCATATTTACTGTTCCACAACAGTTTTTTTTTGGTTTATAGGCTGCACTTTTATGGCAAGTTGATATGCAATGAATGTTTTTTATATCTAAATGCTATCTATGATCTGGTAGAGACTTATATAAAACTATTTGGTGCTGGCTCCTGCTCCTTTGTATAAAAGGGGAGCATCTCTAGAAAATGTCATGTAAACAATTGTTAAAATATCAGAAGACAGTCGATCTCCAAGTGTTCCAAATTCATTCTAAGCGGTTATTATTTCATCCATGAATTTACAGAATGATAATCTAATTCTCTAAATTACAACTGTCGAACTTAATGGGACAACTTACCTGTCCTAGAGATAGTCGCAAAGCTATTTCTGAAAGAAGAGGCAAGTTTGTTTATGTTATTGGAAAAACTGTTGAGCCTGATCTTGTGGATCCTTCCTATGAGAGGTGGGAGGCAGAAAATTTCACGGTGATGTGTTAGTTATCCCATGGTTAAAATATAGTGTTGATACGGTCGATACGTATTGTGTATCGACCGATACGGCACGATACGCAACATTACGATACAATACATATCATTTTACAGTGTATTGGTCGATACATTACCGATACAATCTCAATATGCCTCGATACGCTCAATACTATCTTGATACACTTTGAAAAAAAAAATGAAACTAAAGAAGGATAAATAAATAAAAAATAAACACACAAATAGGGACCCTTAAATTACTAACCTAATTTCAAAAAGGAACAAAGAAAAATAAAATGGAAGAGAGAGAGAGAGAGAGAGTATTTGTTTGGCTGGGCTAATATTAATTTTCTTAACCTTCTCCTTATCATTCTTCTTCTCCTTTCATTTGTTATTTTCCTTCTCTGAAGATTGTCAAATGAGAAGGCTTTTGTTTGAAATCCATATTTATGTAATAAAAGTTGGTTCTTTTTTGTTCTAAAATACTCCTAATGGATTTTGAATTCTTTTGTTGATGTTTGAAAGTATGTTTCTATGTCTTAAATTATGATTACATCTTGTTACTTATAGGTAATTGATCTCACTAGATATGTATGATTTTCTTTATGTCTTATTAGTGTATGTGATATATTATGACTTTACACTTATTGAAGTTTTTTTAAGTTTTCATGTGCCTGTGCACGTAGTGGTTGGTTTTCACATTAATATATATTATATGCGTCGGTGTATCACATCAAAAACATGCTAATTTATCATATTTTTACCTTATTTTGCATAAAAGTGGGTCTTGTTTTATGTATCCTTCATTTTCCTTGTATATCCACTATATCTATCACTTTTACAGCATATCCATGTGTATCCAATACGATAATCGATACATAACCTTTTTCAAGCTGACCGATACGCTACCTCGATACAATATTTTGAACCATGGTTAATCCTCTCCATGCAGCCAAAGATAAGCAGTGGGTTCCTTCTCTTAAGCAGTAATACTACTTGTGTTTATCAGTTACAAGGTATTTCTTATATGGAGAAAAATCTCTAGCCTCATATTTTGCTATTCTTCAAATAATTTTCAGGATTATAAAACTGTTTATACCACTAATACAGCCAGTTATAAGAAGACAAACACGTATCTTTAAGCACTTGGCTGGGCGCAGGGTTCTAAATGTCGGCGACATGTTGCCATTTTTGGCCTTGGCGACACGAAATATTAGGAGAAATCGCCATATAGCGATTTTCCTTGATGTCGGCGACATGTCTAGCAATATGGACAACATGTCGGCAAAATGTCACCGACATGAGGAAAAAATTTCAAATTTTTTTTTATTTTTGAAACTTTGGTTTCCTCTATTCCACCATGTCGCCGACATGTCGCTGGCCAATCTTGGAGACATGACCAACAACATCAACATTTAAAACCTTGGCTGGGCTGAACCGCTGAATTCCAAATATAGGCAGGCCCACACTCAAATTCTTGGCAAGTGACCTCTTCCTTAATTAAATCAAGTATATGCTCATACTCATAGTGAAGAGAGTAGACGAAGCACAATGCTTCAACCCAACTCCTTAGCTCCTTCATATAAGAAAGCTCTTGCTTCAAGATAACATAGAAGCAGCCAAAGTAGAAGCAAGAGAGGCGGTAGAGGAAATAACTCTATTTCTATCGATGATCAAAATAAATTTGATATATGAGCATTGTGGTTGTACTCCATACATGAAAGAACCTTGTTGGGATTTACATAGCTGACAACAGCATACTAGTCATTCTTTCAAGGGTGATCATGCAGGTGCTTCCGCAACCCATAATGCTACCTCGTCACGATCACTCATCCCTGATAGTGTACCTGTTCAATCCTCTACTATTGCAATTTTCTCTTAGAAGATGATTACTGTCCCAAAGAAAGAGTTTAAGAACATAAGCATTACATGGCTCAACTTGAAGGACCTTTTACATCTTCTGCCTCCACATTCTCCCATTCAAGTACTTCATCCCATGCTTACATTGCATCATTTGCCTCTACCCGACCTGCCTGGATTATTGATTCAGGCACATCCGATCTGGTATATCCTCTACTTTTTCTTTGTATCATGTTTTCTCAGGTAAGGACAGTGAAATTGCAAATGGTTCTTTTTCTTTTGTTTGCATCGGATCATGTGACTGGTATATCCTCTACTTTTTCTTTGTATCATGTTTGCTCAGGTAAGAACAAAGTGAAAATTGCAAATGGTTCTTTTTCTTTCGTTTCTCGAAAAGGTGAAATTCACGTTTTTTCTTCTAGGTTCTTAATGTCTGTCCTTCACATTCCAAAGTTTGCTATAAACTTATTTCTATTAGTAGCATCATGAAGAATATGTATTGTAACATCATTTTCTTTTTTACTCGTTGCATCTTTCAGGACATGGTAGTAGTAGTAGTAGTCGTAGTAGTTCTTTTGTTTCTGGAAAAGGTAAGTTCATGTTTTTTCTTCTAGGTCCTTGAAATCTGTCACTCGTGTTCCAAAGTTTACTATAAACTTATTTATGTTAGAAGCATCATAAAGAGTACATAGTATAGCATCATTTTCTTTCGTACTCATTGTATCTTTCAGGATGTATTTTAGCATTAGTTCTTTCTTACGCATTGTATCTTTCAAGGCGTATTTTAGCATCATTTTCTTTCTAACTCATTGTATCTTTCAGGACTTTGTAGTAGTAGTAATAGTAGGTCTGCTAGTGAAATACTGATGATTTGGCATAATCATCTTGGTTATCCATATTTTCAATTGTTATCTTATGTGAACTTGTTTAAGACTTCTTCTGTATCTAATGTCTAATGTGATACTTGTGAACTTACTAATCAGTGTAGAACAACATATTCACCAAATAGCAACACAAATACTATATTCCTTTTAATATTGCTTATTCTGATGTATGGGGCCTGCTCCTATTGTTTCTCTTTGGGTATAAGTTTCCGTGACCTTTGTAGATGATTACTCACGTATTACACGAGTATATCTTCGTAAACTGAAAATTGATGTTTATCAATGACATGTCCCGCAAATAAGTATAATAAATTTACATTCAACTCACTAAAATAAATAATGTTTAGTTTTTCACACAACAAATGGACTTCATTTTAAATCAAGATAATACTTACCAATAACAAGAGGAAAAAACTTATTCAGCCAAGTTGTCAGTAGAAAACGTCTTAATAGAAATTTGGCAGTTTCCCTCTCGATAAGTTTTGTTATCTAGTTCATTGATGTTTGATTAATAGCATTTATAATGAGATATATTCAGATGAAGGAGCCAGATGAACAGTTGTTGAAGGCTTTGATCAAATAAATTTCTGATTCGCACCAAGATCCTGCATTCTTTGACTAAGAATGCCACTTTAGGTGGAAACATTCAATCAGTAGATGAGAGACTACTGTGCCAAATATATGCTTGATGATGCTAGTGTCAACCAAATGCTTTATAAATTGTATATACTAAAAATTTTAAGGGTAGCAATATCGTCATGCTGTTAGAGTCATTTTCTTCAAGAGCAGACAACATATGATAGCAATTTAGCATTTTTAGGGGAAAAAAAAGGAATAAAAGGTTTTTTGAAGCACTCAGAGATAGACTGCAAGCATTTATCATTACCATTAAATCAAATTTCACCATTGCAAGACGATTGAAGGCCACCAACTGTGTTAGATTTAGACTTTCCGCTCTACTAAGAGACCTTCTCAAGAGCACAAGTAGTTGTTGCTGGATAGACAATGATGTACCTATACTGGTTACTGGTGTGGATGATGAGCGAATTATTCCAGTTGCAATTGAGTTACCAATTTCAGACAAGAGGTTGCAAATAGCTGCCATGGTGTAGGCCAGACAAGTATCATCAGTATGCTGCACATGGACAACAATTTTCAGAACTGGTGACATAAGATATTATATAAGAAATCAAGAATACCATATACAAATGACTGGGCAAATAATAAAAACATATAAAAAAAGTAACAAAATATCAAGAGGTTTCAGCATATGATATAAACCTTAAAATGGAATCTTCCAATTTCAAATTGGCCAAATGATTCGAAAACTATGAACTAAAAGGTAATACACAAAATAAAATTACTGATTCTCCGAAACAAAAAATTAATCACAGAAAAAGTTAATACAAGACAAAAAGAGAAATCTTATTCTGTTATTTCCACTAGGAAATGCCAGTTTACACATTCCTCAATTAGAATTTTTAGATACGCGATCGTCTACAGAAGATTCAACATTAAAACTTGAATTAAAGCTTATGCCAAGAACTCTTGCTAACCAAATTCACAGATTTTCAATCTTCTTACTTCTTAGAAGGCAGCCCACTAGCATTTATTAACATGTTGAATGGGCTCACACGGGAATATATATATACTCACCTTCAAGTAATGCCCTAATACGTCTTAGAATCGTTACTCACAACAAACCAGAAAAGAATTCAATACCTTCCCAATCAAGGCACTGCTAATGCTTTCCTCAAGTTCCCGATTGTAATCTCATGTACTCACGTGGTTCAACGAGTGAGGGGGATACTATAACCATTGCAACAGTCCATAACTTTTAATGCAGCAGATCGACCATGCGGCGCCATGACGATCATCTGACCATGGCCAGCCGTCACCATTCAAGTGCTTTCAATCCTTAACGAATGCCCACACGATGTATCTGTGAACTATGGGATATGACTCACGTCAGAGTGCTGCACATCAAGTTCATCGTTGGCGGCCCATAAGTTGCTGCACAGCACATACCATGTGCTCAACCCACTAGTAGGGTTCCCCAATCATCCAAACTAATCCGACATGGCCATAGTGCTACCAAGGTCCTCAACCAAGCTGAACGTCCATACATGCCCCACACAAACAAATATCGGACCATTACAGCACATCTCAAACAACCATGAAGCCCCATTCACCAAGCATAAAGGAATGAGGATACAACCCACAACGCCTTCCTCGAGTCATGCTCGAGCCTATATTACATGGACTATTCTACTCATGCCAAAGTACCTGACATGACATGGATATGGGTATGGATCTGTTTCGGATCCTTCACAACTATGTCCCGTTTTTCTTTAAATGATGTTTCTTCCATTTTAATCAAATGCCATTTACCTTCATTCTTTACTTAATTATCAATTTTAAAATGAGTAGAAATTGATATGTATATGTAGCATCATATTTTGATAGTACTTAGAATAAGTTGAAACATATAGTACATGCGCCAAGTCCCCATGTCCTATGATATGGGGTACGAATCCAACACCTAGACACACAGTCACACCTGAGCCGATGTAACATAGGCTCGATCACATAAGGAAAACGCCTTCTAGCACCATTGTAGCATTGGCATAGTCTGTCATCCCTAGCATTGTCTCGATACACGCCATCGATGTCTCAAGAGACCCTGGACAAGTCCTCCAACTTTCCAATGCTTGCTACCAAGCCCCTTGATGAGTGGTTGTACCGTGCACGTACCATGCACATGGGCAAAGCGCCACACCCTCCTCAAAGTGGATACTATGACTTTGACCCAATTCTAGGAGGAAAACACCCTACTAGAGCAATTATACCAAGGTTTTTTAAAACTCTGGGTGGAGTTTTTGCATGCCATCTGAACCAGTATGCTCGTGACATTTCTTATGGAACTGACCTGGACCCCAAACACCTCACTATTTGATCTCCATGTCCATGCACTCGTGAATATACCAAATCTTCCCTCCACTAGGCTCAATCTATCGAGCCAACATAATGCCATTAAGACAAAGAGATGCATCCCTCGGGATGTGGCTTGCAAGCCAACTGCAATGCCATGCAACATCTCATATTACATTCAACTTTTCTTTATTGAGCTTCCTTCGCTGGAGTGCCCACCACCATTCACCTTGCTTTCCATCTTAAGAGTCTCAATGATGTTCAATACCAACACAAACTCTCATATACAGATCTCCAAGCTAAACACTCACATACAATGTAAAGAACATGCAGCCAACAACCCGTCCGTTGTTTAGAACTGCCCATGCAATCCAAGTGCAGTGTTTTAAATGTCGTGAAATATCCAGTGAGCTCATGAGTTTGCATCTTGCTGGAGTTCAGAGGAATTTCTATCAAAGAGATCAGCAGTGAGTGGGGGACAATATCGTGCTCTTCACCAGCTAAGGAGAGATCTATTTCAGTTTGGAGATCCCCAGTTACGGGGGGGGGGGCGCGGG
>JAUPMG010191297.1:0-10187 GCA_031762675.1 Pachysandra terminalis
CCATTTCAGAACCAACAAGCAGACTGGGCTCAGCATCGCACATCGGCCCACCAACCATGCTAGACCCCGCCTCACTATGTTTTGACAGAGCCTAATACTTCTTTTCAATCCTCCATAGATTTCAACAAAAGCTTCAGACTGAAATTGACTGTCTAAACATAAATATTTTAATAGAAAAACCAATAAATCTTTTGCAGTAACTCGATCAAAGAATTGCAGTAGATATGTTCCTTGTTCTCTTAATTATTTTTACGCGATAATGAAAATTGTTTGTAGAAAAAGAGGTGAACATATAACTATGGCACAGGCAAATAAGTTATGTTACTGACTAAAAACTAGTCCAGACCTGAACCCAATCTAATATAGCAGATCTGGAAGCATTATAGATTCAAAAAATTGATAAGCATATGACTTTGAGTCCAACATATCCAATTATAGGCATCTTATGAAGATCCAAAAGAGGAGGGGAACCAATAAGAGAGATATTATACATATTATGTAATACAAATATTAATTAATAATTACATTATAAATTGCATGCTATATTTTCTTAATGGTGATCTTGGTTGTTTAGTAATACATAAACACTAATTAAGTTGTGTAATAGCTAATTGGTTAACATGTCACGCTCATAGTAAGGTTTCAGGTTCATGCAGGGCTACCCATTCTTGTTTTTAAGTTAGAATACTTGAAACCAAATCTGAATCCTATTTGATCCAGCAGATTGAAAATTGAGTCTGATAACTGAAAATCCGACAAGTCCTGAAATAAACTCAGATCCAGTACATATATAACTGCACTGAATTCAGAACCACTAAGATCCAATCCGAGCTCAACTGGCAGCCTCTCCAGCTCAGGAACTAGAGGTCCCAGGTTTGAGTCCTCAGGCTTACCTAATATATGGTCCTTGTAGGTGGGGTCATGTATCCAGGGTTTACCAATGCTCCACTAAGTGGGGTCGGGGGTTCCACGTCACCAAAAAAAAATACTGAGGGATGAGGGTCAGCAGGTGTAGTACATTTTCTTATTAATGTGAAACACACCGTGACATTCACTCAGAGGGATACACAAATAACATAACCACTCTAATAGCCAAAAGATTACCATTGATGATGTTTAAAATTGCTGCAGCACTTGTATTAAGTGTCAGTTGTAAGAGACGACCAATCACCATTGCAGGATTTATTGTAACCATGTCAATGTGATGTTCCTTCACAAATTTCCAAGCAGTCTCCTCAGCCAATGTCTTTGATAGCGCATACCAGAGCTGTGAAAGCCAAAAAACATCAGTAGCAACTAATGCAAAAATGTCCAGGCACATTATTGCAATTTTCTCACAGTACAAGTTAAATGGAAAAAAGTGATGCAGTGAAAGCATTTATTGTATAGAATGGTGTAGATTAACAAAGTATTTAGCTCTGAATATCAATAAGCGAAAGAAAATAATGTTAATGTGCACCTAAAATAGCAAACCGTCTGTGTTCAACAATTGTAGATCTATCCCAACTCAAATGGATAGAGTCGCAGATGTATAGATAGTAAAAAATTCATCAAGTCATTAACACAGTACACAATGAACAAAGTACTATCAAATCTCAAGATGAGAAGGCAAAATGTACTTGCTCCAATAGAATGAAACTAATATTAACAAAAGATGAATATCGCATATGAAAGAAATACTACATTCCAGTTCATGGTGAACACAAGGCTCCAGAACTTGATTGGTAAAAATCATGGAAAATCGAGGAAGGAACAAAGACACCCTAAACAAATGTTACTTGATTAGTATTTCTTAAGATAGAAAAAATGAATTTCCATAGTAAATGGAGAAAGAATTCATGCAAAACAAAGCTAACAGCCTAATATACAGTTAAGTGTATTTCTTTTTTCATTCCAACAAAAAAAATCTAATACACAGTGACATTTTGGCTTTGTCTTTGCATAAGATACTTGGCAAACTGAGCCATACCCATTCTTATATGAAGAAAATTTCCATTCGGTAAATATTTGTTGGATCCATTTTTCACATATAACACTTTATTACAAATTATAAAAAGACTAATTAGTTAAGTGAATGTTGACTAAATTTGTTTATGTTAAAGGGTAAACATCATAGGAACATAACAGGTTGAATCTTCAAACGCGTCAATTTCCAGATAAATAAAATTAAGTAATAAAGAATTAGCAGATGAGCACACCTTTGATTCCTTGCACACCTCTGGAACAGAATACCATGTTTCATCAACAACCCCCTCAGGAGTTAGAGGTTTTCCATTGAATCTAACTGCAACCATTGAAGATGTCACAACCACTTTTTTAACAGTTGAAGTTCTTGCACATGAACCCAGAACATTAAGCGTTCCCTTCACTGCAGGGTCAATTAATTCTGCCTGATATGTAGAGCAAAACAAAATATTAAATTTACAAGAACAGTTCAGACTTCTTATCATGAAGAAAAAGTTAACAACATCATGCAGAAGGATAACATAATGGAATTACACATAAAACACCTAGAGAAACAAATCTACTTGAGCAATTTTGTCAGGTACTGTATCTTGGCCTGACAAGGAACACTGACAGTAGAAACCTGAAATATAGAATATATACTTCTTTCAAATATTCTGATAATCCCAAAATGCAGAAAACAAGGACTGCTTCCCTTACTCCACCGAATGTGCATCAGATCATATTTCAAATAAATGAAAACAAGAGAATATGGCTGACGAGCAAGAACCAAAAAGATCCTGTACTCATACAAATAATTGAAGTCTTCATCGTAAATGCAGTTGTAGTTGAAACGTTGATGAGTGTGACACTTTAACAGGGCTGTGGTTAAAGTTGATTTTGTGTTTTTTGGTTGTGGCTGATGCAAATAATGAGACATCTCAAAAAAATAAAATAAATAAAATAAAATAAAAATTCTGATGTATGCCTGCTAAGAAACTAATATTTGGTTATCATAAACAGCTATAGCTTAGTGCAAAAGTATATACAACTACTACAAAATGCAGCCTCCATTAACAATGAACGCTGGTATATGTAGCTGGATAATGGCTCCTTTGGCAACCCAAAAGTCATGTCACAAGGTGGAGAAGGTGGATTGGGTTTGGTAAGGCCAGGTAGAGTGTCTTTGGAGGTAGTGGTTTTAGATGACGGACTTACTGAATGGTTCAACCTTTTGAAATTTTCTCTGAATAGTTATATTACCCATGGTTCATGCATATTTTGGTCTTATTGTCGAAGTGATTCCACCAGAGCCAAGGTGTATGCTTTAGCAATTAGTCCTGTCTCAGTGAAGCGAGATTCTTGAGTTTTACTAATCTTGTGGAGGAGTAATTGGTCGCAGCCATTCCTTGGCTAGCCAAAGTGCCAAACTTCCTAGTTGTTCTTGGAGGATAATACATGGAGTTAGGGATGGCAATAGGGCGGGTTCCGATGAACCTTAACCTGATCCCATAGGAGTCCACCCTATACAAAATCCACTACCAACCAAGAACAAGGCAGGTTCGGGGCAATCCTATTTTAAATGTCATGAGTAAAATATAGTCTTTCAAGTAAAATAAATAATTTTTTGAGATATTTACTAATAATATATATATATATATATATATATATATATATATATATATATTATATTTAAAAATAAGATATATGACTAACCTACCCTCGAATGGGAACGGGCAGTATATTGGGTGGGTCAAAACCAAACCTGAATTTTGACTTACCAAACCCATAGGTTAGCCATTTAATCAGCTCCATTACCACCCCTAATAGGGCATATTTAGCTAAATCAATGGCCCATGAGATGAACATCTCTTTCTTGAGGGTACTTCAATCAGCTCAAAGCCAGTTGATTGGTCGACCAAGCATAGAGTAGCCTCTGGGTATTCCATCAGAGGATGTGATGTACAAGAGGATTTTTTACTTGTAATGGTTGCATGGGTCACGTCCTTGTTTTGCTCTTCCATTGCTTTTCTTAATGTTATTGTGCTGTTGTTTGATGTTTGTCTTAAGCCTGGATAGTTAGGACCACTACAGTTGCCCTTCTATCAGTCTTTGTACTGCCCTCTTTCCAATTTTATTAATCTGTTGTTCGTCAAAACAAACAAATATTTCTATGTATCACAGATTGTAAATCTTATTATCATAAACACTTACCATTTTCCAAAACAGACTATTAACTCCTTCAAAGCACTGAATTCAATAAATTTACAAAACTCATTGTAGAAGAAAAAACAAAATAATCTTAACAAGAAAAGAAACATTCAGTTATGCAAAACAAAGCTAGAACTTAAAGAAATAAAGAAGAAAAGAAATGAACCGAAGAGAAAAGTTCTTGTTCTGGTATGGCATTGAAATTAGAAATGTGACTTGATAATAAAACTACCAAGCATGTGAATAATAAAAATTCTACCAAAAAATGTGAATAATCAAAATCTTTATGGCTAATCAGGATTAAAATCGAAAATAAATCCTACAGCCATCTTAATAGAAGCCATTGTAGGATAAACCTGTGGATCAGTGACTATTTCATAGAAGGGAGATGCTGTATGGAAAACACCTTCACATCCATCAACTACAGGATCAAAGGATCCTTCTTCCAATAAGTTAGCCTTAAACAAATGAAGTCTTTCCTTAGCTCCATCAAGTGCAAGTAAGTGTTCTGTCTTCTTTGCATCATCTGCAACATTATATTATATAAACTGAAAAGTAAATGACTAATCAAAAGAGTATTTATGAAAGGTGGACACCTCCACAAAAATTATCAGCTCGCATACAAAGGAAACACTTCTTATGCATCAAACATATCTTACTTATCACCTTGATAGTACCAAGGAGTGAGGATACTGAACAAATTGAGACCATGATAGTTCTCAATTTGAGAGACTTGGAGAAATTCTGGAGTTGTAGTTTCAAAATAACTTTTCTGACTTGTTAGATGTCCAGGTATGGGATGTTTAGCTCATCAAATTCAATAGTCCAAATTGAAAGACCTTCATACATAAAGAACCGTGGGATACTCGGATCAATGAAAGATTTAAGCAATTTTGAAGTTCAAAGTGCACTTTAAGTCTTTAAATAAAACCTGGGAAGTTTCCATGCAGTGAAGAATTATAAGCCCAAAAGCGGCTATCAGAATCTATTGATTAAACGTCTAACCCCTCATATCCAATAAAATAGACCTATGGTGCAAACTGGGTACTTTAATGAGATAATCTGCATTTTGTATAAGTGGCATTGGCACATTTCCTAAAGTACTTTCTGAAACAAATTTATCCACCATCATTTTTTGATGAGTACTTCTATTAGTAGATGAGAACTTACGAAACGGAGGCCAATTCTCAACAGCGGACATACCAAAGTATCTACAATTTGTGCAATCACAATAAGACCCCAACAAGAGACAAAGACAAACATATGTGTTATCCAATCTAAGCGAAAAATCCTCCATTCCCATTCCATGACCTAGTAAAATGGATGATCACTCTACCAAGTGGCGACCACTGGATATAACAGACCTCATGAAATGGTCAATCAAAGTTGTACAACACTCAGATACTCCTCTCTGTCGAAATGCCATAACAGACTGCAGAAGGAATCATCGCCTATAAAACCTCTCCTCTAGGGTGCTCCCAAGAAATATCATAGAAACCCCCCAACAGAGATAAGAAAAAGCTCCAAAACTCCGGTATTCCTCATGAAATGGTCACCCAAAGTTGTCCAACACCAGTTATTCCTCTCTCTCCAAAATGCTCCCAACAAACTGCAAAAGAAACCATCGTGTACAAAACTGCTCCTCTAGGATGTCCCCCCACGCAATGTCATAGAAACCCCCAATAGAGACAAGAAGAAGCTCCAAACTCAGATATTCCTCATGAAATGGTCACCCAAAGTTGCCCAACATTCAGCTATTCCTCTCTTCCAAATGCCCCAACAGACTGCAGAAGGAACCATCATCTACAAAACCTCTCCTCTAGGATGCCCCCAAGCAATGCTGTAGAAACCCCCAACAGAGACAAGAAGAAGCTCCAAATCATGCTATACTTCTTTATATCACAGCCTGATGAATCAGATGAGCTACAGTATCCTATATAAAACTAGTGTCCAAGTAAGAGACTCCACCTTAGATAGAATCAGGAATCCCTATGATTCATTATCAGCTTCTCTGCTTCTCTGCTTCTATGTTACCAAGGGCTAGTCCTAGAAATTCTCGAATATGTTTGCTCCTTACCTTATCTTAATCTTCACATACATCCATCTCAACATCATCATCTTAGTGAAGCTTATCCGACGAATATACTGCGTCTTGACTGCCGAATTTTGATCCATATATTATAGCAAGTCCAATAGCTGTCCCATAAAATTTTCCAATCAGTTTGAGTGGTACTTGAGCAATCCAGCTCTTATTCAATGTACATAATCACCACTTTTCATAGAGTAAACATGTTTTCTAACATCATTAAGATTTTAAAAAAGAAATTTGACAGTTTGCATTTTATAATTCCCTATATTTTTGGATAAAATTAGGATTTTTGGTTCCTATTTTGTATGCATTTGACAGGATTGGATTGAACCAATACGCAAGGTTTTAAATTTCGATATCGCCAGACATTTCGTTAGATTTTTTCTGGCAAACTTTCGCAATATTTCGCCAGCCTAGCGGAATATTTCACTAGATTGGAGAAATATTGGGAAAATATTTTGCTATATTTCGCTGAATTTTCGACAAAATGGGGTGAAATGGGGAATTCAGCGAATTCTCCTACATTTTGTTTCATTGGGGGCCATTTTGGCAAAATGTCGTTGGCATGCCGCGCATGCCGATCAAATTTAAAACCATGCCAATACGTACTACAGATAGTATGCCAGTAATGGAGGGGACACTCTTCTACCTGGTACTATTTTAAAAACTTGGCAGCCAATTCATGAGTATGTGTTTAACGATCAGTCATGTATTTAGAGCCACATTTGGAAGCTCTACGACAAGTTAAAGAACAATGCAATTGAGTTAACAAGGCCCATTTTCATGACTCCTAGTCCTTGTAGTTGGATAAGCTCAAAGAATATTGATTTAGTGAAAGATAGTGGTTGGCTCATATTCACTAGTCTCTGGATCCAGGGGGGAGGGACCTGAAGGGCCCCATGGGGCGAAGTGATAACTCGTTGTGCAGGTCAGTACCATGGGGATAGGGCACCTGTGATACGGTAAGGGTATAATGGGGACTCGCCCCATATATCGGGTAGGGGTATAAGTCGTAACCTTAATTCATTTTTGACATAGTGGAAACTTTTTCTCTCCCGTGGCCGTAGGCTTTGCTGAACCACGTATATCTATGTGCATTGTTTGATCTTCATTTTTACTGTGTTTATTATTATTGCTTGATCCGGATCAACACAATTGGACTCATTGAAGGCTTTCTCTATAAGAGAGGCCCCCTTCAATTAACCAAGTTTGGTTCGTTGATGAACCTTTTGATTTGTGATGCTATTCATTCTTAACCTATTAATATCATTAACATAGAGAAGCAAGAAACAGTATATAAGTACTACAGAAGCTAAATATAGGGATATGGCTCAGAACAAAGTAGAATTGCCAAAGGATAGGAAGAAAGAATACTGACTTGGATCGCGAACAGACGCTTTGACGGTGTATCCTCGATGGAGCAAGAGCTTCACGAGCCATGAAGCTATGTAACCAGAGGCACCGGTGACGCAGACGATCTTCCCTGCTCCGCTCATTCTCTCTGATCCTCTTTCCTATTCGATTTTGTTCTGCGATTTTAGTGTGGAATTTGCAATTTATAGAGTGAGGAGAGAGAGGAGAAGTTTCGTAAGCCGTGATGCATTAAACCGTGCACAGTAAGAGATCACATTTGGCAGTAATTTCGTCTTTAAATTTTCATGGCTTTAGGCCCTAAGTCGTGCTTCACTGTACTGTATAAACGTAACTGTGTTGTGTTTAACTTTTATATCTGTATAAGTTTGGAGTTCGAATCTCACTAGAAGCATTCGTGGCCAGGGGTTTATCTTAAGTGCTCCCGTCCCGAACGTTGATTAGTCTCACACCTATGTGGGTGTAGGGACACCACTTGGTTAAGACCAAAAAAAAAAAATTCTATATCTATATAACTAGAATTCGTTTTGAGTTATACTTTTAGAGATTAAATTAAAGTCGGTCATAAATTGTAATAAAATTGGTTAAACCATTTAAAAATGTTTTAAAACGAATAGTTTTGCACCGTAACAAGACAACTTCTTCCCAAAATGCCATTTTTCCTTTTTCTCCATTTATTTAATAAAAATAAAATTAGAGGAGAAATGTCCATTATACCCCTTTTTATAAAACATCATAATTGTCTTCTTCCCTCCTTTTTTTGATCGAACGAAACATTTTTCTCCTTCCTTCTCTCTTCTCCGTTCTTGTTCTTCGTCTTCTCCATCGTCAGTTCATCATTTTCTTTGGGATTTAGGTATTGTGCTGCTTTCCCTTCGATTTCTCTCATCCCTTTTAGTGCAATCTCCATCTCCTTCTCTACATTTTGCTTTTCATTTACCTTCTTGGGATCCCTTCATTTTTTCTCTATTCTCCCTCATCAGTTCTTGATCTTTCTATCTCTTGGATTTATTTATTCATTGAACTGATTCGTTTGCATTAGGCTTTTGTCCTTTGTTAGGATTTGGTTGTTGAGATTAGGGTATCGTTGGTTTCGGAGGTATTGTCCCTGTTAGAATTTTCTACTCCATCGACAGTTCTCGCTTTGCTTAATCTAGTTATCCATTTCAGGCTCAATCTAACCGAGGTATGAATTTTTTTTTTTTAAATATGTTTTTTCTTTGCAATTCTACAATTTTCGTTTCGTAATTGTAGGATCTTGCTTCATTTATTTTTATCTGGTTTGTGGAATTAGGCATTATAGTACTATAACATTTTATTTGAAAAGCATAAGCTACAACTAATTTTTCGATAGTATTTTATTGTGATTTCGAAAGCAATTCCTAATATTATATTACTACTACAATATTAAATTTGTTCATATTTGCATACAATTACAAATTATATTTATTTGTTGCTGAAATCTATTGTTGTGCTGACTTGGTTGATACTTGGTTAACTTGGATTTGCTATTTCGACTTGGGTGTTTCACTTGTTAGGATTTCCTATTTCGACTTGCTTGATTCATGTTCCGTGTGCCACTTTTTTGCAGCATTACAAAATACAATGGTTAAAAAGGTATACAGGTCAAAAGATTCATCGATGCTAGTACTTCACAGAAGGCTAGAAATTCAAATGCTTAGATTTAATACAAGTAACTGTATTGGAGTACAATTTTTTTTTTTTTAAATCAATGGCATGCTTAGGTTCTTGTTTAATGACTATTGTCTTATCTTGTGTTAATGCACCCAAGATTTCGTGAAACAACACATGAAAATTAATAAGGGCTCAAGAGTCGAAATGAAATTGTCAAATTTTAGTTCTGCCTTCATCACAATTTTTGATTATGTAAATAATTATTGAATGTTATAACAAACATGTTTTTTCTTGTTTGATAAATTACACGCCAGGCAAGTTTGTCTTGGAATTCTTTACCTGCCAAAGAGAATGAGAGATATGTTAAGATGGCCGCTGCTGAGAAACAGGCTTATGTCGGAGTTGCCCCCACACGTGCCTCTGCCAGGAAATACAAACAGGTTAAAGTGTTTTATTTTATTTAATTTTCTTTGTTTGTACAGGTAAGTACGTTCCATTATAATAAATTTTATTACTGATGTAGCTTTGTGTATATGCAGCCTAATATTTGATTTCGTTCTTGTTTATTTGTAGGTTGTTATATCTTCGAGATGCTCTCCTAGCCAATTTGTGAAGTTGGTACATGATTTAAACTTAAATGAGATCTAAAGATATTTGATATGTAACATAGGATTTTGTGAACTGTTAAGCCTACAATGTACTATGCTGCATCGGTCTCTATGTTTATGGTTGGTTGAGCAGGTAGATAACATAAAGAAGCACATCACATTAGGATCAAACAAAGTAATTATGTTTGATCCTAGTGATGTTGAGTTTATCATGAGATTGTCGTCCCATGGTTTAGATGTCGACACATCGGGGGGTGAGACTTTGGAGTTAGCAGACTTGTACAATAGTTTTGAAGTAAGGAATGGTAGTATCACTCTTAATTTTTTGG
>JAUPMG010191308.1:0-10187 GCA_031762675.1 Pachysandra terminalis
TCAAGAGTCCACAAAAGGAGATGATCAAGGCTCATTATCCAAGCCAAACACACCTTGAAGATGGAGGAAAAATCCCACAGATAAAACCCAATTGGAAGCCCAACGATCAAGTCCAAACTCAGCCTAGAATTACAAAGCGCGATCGAGCTCAGACCTACGATCGAGTGCAAGGGAGGTGCGATCGAGTGCACACGTATTTACAGCAGCAGTTCCGTGTTTGATTAGAATTTGGGTCTGTAAACGATTGATCTCCGACTTCTTTTACATAACTTTTAAACTTAGAATTATGTAATATGAAACTCTTAATAGATTGGAGAGATTATTATGAATTGAATTAGAGTTTGAATAGAATTGAAATTCGTGAGAGATTACCGTTCTATTCTGCTGTTCTTCATGTTCTTGTTGTTTTCTTGCTTTGAGCGTATGCTGTGCGTGGTGATGAACTTCTACATCCTTGTTGAAGATCAACCATCCATGAGTAGCTAAACTCCTTTGTGGAGTGTTGATGTAAACTCTAACCTTATTGTTTATGGTTTAATCTCATGATTTTTAAGTTTTTAATTCACTGTTTGATAATTGCATAATTTGAGTATTGTTTTTAATCAGTAATTTAATGCTTAAAATCAAGACTAATAGAACCTACTGCCTATAGATTTGTTAGGATTGAACCCAAAGTGTTCCTATTTTCTGTGATTATAGGAATACTAATTATGCAATAGTGCCTAATTTCATGATGATTATGATAGGATTTGATAGGTCATGCCTAGGGAAGACGGGTTTGTACTACAAATTAGATTAGTTACTGTAGGTAGACAATCCGTGCCAAACGAAGATAGGTTATACTTATCCCATATGATAATGTAATTCATAATAAGAATTTGATAGCTTATGCCTAGAGAAATCGAAGTTAGGCTATGCTTACTCTTAGCATGATACCTTTTTGGGACGTTGTGTATGCTTGTAGGCCACACAAGTCTGTTTTCAGACATAGAATTAATGCCTAGAAGTCATGAGATTACTATATTCAAGGGGTTCGAGGGATCATCAATGCTTTATTGTTTTTCTCATTGATTTAATCCTTAATTTTAGTTTACTTTAATTTTTAGAATTAAGTTCACTTATTCACTTTCTTTGTAGAATTAATTTACTTAGAATTAATCTAGATAATTTGAAAATCTTAACCCCATCAGTCCTTGAGGTTCGACACCCTCAAAATAGCTCTATCCTACAAGGATTCGTTCTATTGCGAATGGTAATTATAATTGCACATCAATTTTTGGCACCATTGCTGGGGAGTGGTTTTCGATTTAGATAGCCAATTTTATTTAGATTAGGTCTATTTGGATTTTTTAGATTTTATTTTAGATTTTCTTTATTCTATTTTACGGATGTGTGTTGTCTGTTCAGGTACTGCCTGTAGGATTGCAATCGAGCCTAGAATTGCGATCTAGCGTCTTCGGATCGAGCACAGGATTCCAATCGAGCAGCTTGCGATCCAGCGCACCCTATTGCGATCCAGCGCAATTTCACAGGTCTGCCCAGATTTTCTAAAAACTTCTCCAGCAGCCACCACCAGCTAGGTAGCTATTTTCTTTTAATTAGGTTTATTTCCATTACTAGTGTATGTTAGGTAGACATTCCTTGTCCATATCACTTCTATCTTGTGACCAAGAATTAGAACGTACTCTTAGAGAACGTGAGGCCTAGAGAAAATCTAACTTGGTAGAATAACATACACTTGAACCAATGGAACCAGCAGAAGAGAGACCTGTATTGCTTAGGGATCATTATATCCATATACACCTCTCGTTCTTGCATTCAATTACCGCAAGTTGCGGTAACTCACTATGAGATTAAGTCCAGCATCATACAAATGCTCCCATCTTATTTTAGGCTTAATAATGAGGATCCTTACAAGCACCTCGATGAATTCCTCGAAATATGCTCTACCATTAAATTGCAGAATTTTTCTGACGGTGATTTAAGGATGAGACTTTTCCCCTTTTCACTAAAGGACAAAGCCAAGTATTGGCTGAATTCCTTGGAGGCAAATACTATCACTACATGGGCTCAATTGCAACATGAATTCCTTAAGAAATATTTCCACATAGAAAAGACCAACCAGATTCGGAGAGCTATCACTAGCTTCTCCCAAAGTAAAGGGGAATCGTTTTATAAGACTTGGGAGAGAATAAATGACTTGCTTAGGAAGTGCCCACACCATGTCATTCCCAAGTGGCAACTCGTACAATGTTTCTATGATGGTTTGACCGAACCACATAGGCACATGGTAGATGCTTCATGTGGGGGTACTTTCATGCTTAAAAGTGAGAATGAAGCATGGATTCTCTTTGATAATCTTTGTGATAATTCAGCCCAACATGCTTCAGCAAGTCGTAGAATACATGTCCCTAAAGCTTTCAAGGTAGAAGATCTTTTCGAGGCAGGCAATCCCTTGGACATGAATTTCAAGGTGGATGCTTTTATCTAGAAAAATATACCAACTTATGGCAGTTGGTTTTGTTCCTGCTTCCTCTAGTCCTCTCAGGCCCACCACTATAGAGGCTTGCTCACTTTGCTTTAGTACTTCACATCAAGCAAGCAATTGTCCTACATCGGGACAGTTGTCTGCTATGCCTTATGAGCAAGTGAATGCAGCCTACTCCAGACCGGGTAATGATCCATATTCAAATTCTTACAACCCGGGATGAAGGAATCATCCGAATTTTTCATGACAAGCTCCAGCCATGGAAAATTCAGCCCCGCCCTATGGAATGTATAACCAAGCCCGTCCGCAATCAAATTATCGACTCCCTCCTCAAGAATATCCGCAAGCTCCCCCTCCTCCTAAGAAATCAGTATTTGAGGATAAGGTTCTAGCTGCCCTTAGTAACCTAGAAGCTCACTCTCAATTATTGAATTCTCATACTCAAGCTATAGCAAAGCTAGAAACCCAAATGGGTCAGAAAGCTAATGCACTTGATAGGAGAGATGAGGGTAAGTTACCTAGTCAACCGATGGCAAATCCTAAGGGACAGTACATGGTTGATGGGGATGCTTCTAGTAATTCCCAACATCAACATGAACAGGTCCATGCTATCACCGTGTTAAGAAGTGGGAGGGAAGTAGACACTAGAGTGGGAGAGGATAGAGATGAGCTAGTTGACACTCTATTGAAAGGGGTGAGTGAGAGAAGGGAGCCACCTAAGATATCATAAGAGGAAAATGGCAAGGGAGTGGTTGAAGAAGGAACTTCTTCACTCTTGAGAAGCCATATGAGTCTCGGGCTCCATTCCCTGAGCGTCTTAAAGAGCCCTCCTATTTTGGGAAACAAGGCGAGAAGATCAAAGACATGATGGAGGTCTTTAAACATGTAAAAATAAATCTTCCTCTCCTTGATGCTATCCAACAGATTTTCTCATATGCCAAATTTCTTAAGGATCTATGCACTCAAAAGCGTAGAACTAGGAGTAGCATTCCTAAAAAGGTCCATCTCACTGAGCAAGTGAGCTCCATTATCGAGCATTACAACTATTACTTGTCTCGTAGGAGACCATCAATTTGAAAGAGCCCTCCTTGACTTAGGATCAAGTGTGAACTTGCTTCCTTACTCGATGTATTTGAAACTAGCTTTGGGAAACTGAAACTTACAACAGTTGTACTGCAATTGGCTGATCGATCTCTAAAGAAACCTTGAGGAATTATTAAGGATGTCATCCTACAGGTGGACAAGTTCTATTTTCCAATGGACTTTATCATTCTTGATACAGAACCTGTCCTGGACCCTGATAGGCACATTCCCATCATTCTTGGGCGTCCTTTCTTAGCTACAGCTAATGCATGTATAAACTGTAGGTCGGGAGTGATTGAGTTATCTTTTGGAAACCTAAGGGTTAATTTAACAATTTTCAATACCTCCCACTCCCTGGATGCAAGTGAGTGTTTCTTTCTCGAGAACACACTTTCCCAATCTTCTGATATAGGTGATAGTGAGTGCTTTGTCCTCGAACCTATTGATGAATTATTCGAGGAAGCGCCCCCATGTATTCCATCTAAGGATTCACTAGAGAACTCCAGTATATTCCATTAGATCCTCTATGGAATCCTAAGGTAGAGACACCACCTACCTCTCTTACACTTCATGGCTATTTAGTAGAGTCACCACCTCCCATCGAGTTTAAACCACCTTCGATTACACTCTATTATGTCTATCGAGAATCACCCGACATTCCCCCACCTAGTATGGCCTCTATTTTAGAGAGTAGACATTTGAGAATGTCTAATGGGTATGAGATGGACATTACCAGGAAGGTAATTGACTTATATGGATCTAAACCCTTCCTGTGCTTACATGCTAAGAGCTTAAAAGATAAATCTAATACTAGCGATGTAATGCACGGAAGGGTAGACTCAATGTTAAAAGTGGTTGTGACGAAGGATGGTGTGGTATTTTTGTGTATGTGAGTCTACCGTCTGGCTGAAGACATTAAACTTAGCGCTTATCAGGAGGTACCCAACCTTAGTTAGGTTAGAATTATTTTAGGATTAGAGTAGTTTCTGGGTGATTCTGTCTGTAGCATTGTGATCCAGCGCAGATATGAGATCGAGCGCATTGCGATCAGGCTCAACTCTGCGATCGAGCGCAATCGTGCAGACAGTCACGTGTGTTGTTTAGTTAGGTCTTTATAGGGTTTCTTCCCTTAGTTTTCTTCATTCAGCTCGAGCGCACAGGCTTTTTTCTATTCCAAGTACTCCTATATTCTCTCCTTGCATTCGATTCCTTCTGTTTAGGCTTATTTTGTGATTAGATCTTGTTTAAATAGGGTTTTCTAGCAAAACCCTGTGTTTTTTAGATTAGCCTATACCTGGATAGATCTCAGATCTGCAATCGATCGTATCTCTGCCCAGTTTAGACCAGCCTGTACTTTTTTTTTTGTATATTCCATGGCTGCCATCCGTAGCGAGTACACAGATTCTTGGAGACACCAAGAACTGAATCGTGAAACTGAGTTTCAGGTTAGGGGGGAGTTTAGGCATAACCCCGATACCAAATGGGCCGTAAAGGCATTAAAAAAAAGGGGGTTATCCGCTTTGTTTGCTCCCGTTAGACCAGTGGCCCATCAGCATCATATGCGATTGTTCTATCAGAACATGCACTTCAACAATGATGGTGTACTCTCGTCTTCTGTGGATGGGGTCAATATGACCATATCCTATGAAGATATAGCAGCTGTTTCAGGTTGCCCATTAGATAGCCCACGGTGGACCGAGAGATCTCTGTGAATCTCTGTGTCGTTGACAAAGGCATCAGTGGACCGAAACCTGCCGAACAACATAATTAGTTTATAAAATGGTCTCTGTCGGCAGAGGCGTCGGTGGACCGATGTCTGCCGATCCGCGCAATTATTGGTTTTTTGGGTTTTTCCTTGAATTTCTAAATCCAATTTTAGGTATTCAAATATATTCAAAATCACTTGTAAACACACACAAACTTTCGAAACTACCTTTAAACGATATTAGAACATTCAAAACGCATTTAAACATTGATCTAACCATTCAATCAATCGATAAAATCATATATTCGTTATATTCAAAAGCAAGGTATCAAATTAATCTTTATGGCATTCATCCTTCACGAGATCAACAATAAATATAAAATCAAGCATTAATAACGACCAGAATTCCATAGGAATCATACAGAAGATGTATCTTACCGATTATGCATTTGATCTTAGTGCGTGTTCTTCCTCTTTCTTCTTCTTCTTCTTCTTCCTCCAGTCGACCCAGCACAACTCTCTCTCTCTCTCTCTCTCTCTCTCTCTTTTCTTTTTTCTTGCTTTTGACGATTCCTTCCTAGATCTTCCTCTCTTATAGCCGTTCAGCCTTCTTCTCCTTTCTATTTTCCAACGTGCCCTTCCTATTTGATTTGGGAACTTCCTATTTTCCCTCCCATCTCAATCTATACTAATCCTAATTAGAATCTTAATGCAATACAAATCAAATCTTTTTAATTAGAAGCTTTCTAGAAGAATATCTATATAAATCTAAGCTTTATTCTCTCCTTAATGTGTTACACGTGAATTCTCTAATTTCAGCTAATTTTAAATTTGTTAATTACTAAATGCTCCCCCATAACTCTTATTAATCACCATTAAACCCTAAATAGTTACTATTCAATCCCAATACTAGTTTAAAAGTTTTAGTACCCTTTCAAACTTTCTTTTAATTACAGTTTGATCCTAAATTCTAGTTTAGGGTCACTACAACCCTGCATGTAGATTACTGTTCTTCATGCTCCATGAGATGAGGCCTGTTTGATTGTTCACGGGATAGATGAATTTTGACTTCAAGACTCACTTTAATCATGAGATGGGTGTATGATTAATGGTATGAGATCAGTGCTGCCCGTATAAGGATTCGTGCCACGGGTTTTGGGGTATGCCAACTCGCCAATCTCTTGTCATGTTATGAACTACATGCTATGTCACAGTTTTTATTGGCAAGCATGTAATTTGTCAATATGACTCGGGATTGGTCTACCTAAGAGACTGAGATAAATAATGCATGTTACCTCAAGTTAGCATTTTAACACCGTTAGAAACAGTTTAACGGAACTTAATTTCCGTTATCTTTCTCCAAAATTCTATAAATAGCGGCTCACTTTCCTTGAAACAGAGGATGAGAAATAACTAAAAGGAGGAGACCGCTGACGAATTGCTAGACCTTGAACTACGTATGACTTGATCCCTGTTTGGATATGTAGGCAGTTTGCAAAAGGTTCAGTCATAATCTCAATTAGAGACATAGGAGTTGGAGAATCTCTAACACCTTGATCCATTATTTCCCTTTGTTTTACTCAACCCGTGCTAAACGGTTGCTTTGCTTTACTCTTTAGTACTTCTAGAGAGGGGATACGGTCACTTGTTGATTTAGGTACCCGTCAATCGCTAATCATACTGTTGGTGACTTCCTTACAAAACCACCCACCACACCATCTTAAGATTGCTTTTGATTACATGTTGGATTATAAAATTAGAATTTCAATGAACATATGATCCATCCCAAGAAACCCTACTTGGATTATATATAGTCATATTTTGGCTACAGTTAGATCTTAGAATCCTAAACAAGCAAGGCCAATTTTCTGGTGTTTGGTTGTAATTCTGTAATCCGGATTCTAATTATCATTCTAGACTGTCATAGTTTGGATTCTGATTGTTAAGTACCAGAATCCAAAGTTGCATTTTGATGCACTCTTGACAAAGGTGGCAATAGGTCGGATTAGATCAGATCCATTATAGTTATAAATGGGTCCGATTACATACCCACACAAATAAGGGTTTGGTTGATCAGTTTGCCTTAAAAAAACCATATCAACCTAACCCAACTTGCCAATTCCTGGACCTATAAGCACTTTTACACATAAAGCATTTGGTAAACAGATATGTGAAGTAATTGCTGCAATGCTTCACCAAAACATTGATTTTATTGAAGCAGGCGAATCCACAATTCCTTAAATTGCTTTTGGGGAATCAGTTTGATCACTTAACTAATATTTTTTGTTAAGACTATTGAAACCTTATTTTATAATACACATTTTATTACATCTTATCTTCTAGACCTGAAAGCGCTTCGTGAATTGGCATTTTCCAAACGCCGTCTTTTCGCAAACAGGGCTCGAGAAGAATCTGTTCGAAATTCCCAGCCAAACGTCCTTGGAGCGTCGACAACCCGACCTTACTGTTTTGGTGGAATCGTCGTCTCTCTCGTTAGACCGCCAATTGGACCGTACACCGTGAACCGATTGCTCTTACGGTTCATTATCCGGTCCGTTTTCAAAAACATTGCCAGGGTCTCTCTAGTATCGATTGTAAATGCGTAGTAGAATCAGGGTAAAATAGCGGCTCGGCTTAATAGCAGAAATCTTGAAATCAATCTCCGTTCAAAGGTTGTCGGTACAATCGATCTCTCCTCAATCCGTTGCTCTTCTTTCAAAAGAGCAGTTTTTAGTTTTCGGCATTCGATCTCATATTGTACTTTCGTTTTTTTCTTCTCTCTCACTGTTTGCAGTGAAGATGACCAGAAGCTTAGGATTTCTGCTTCTGATTCTGTCAGTTACTCTCTGTCGAGGTGCGATCTTTCATCCGATAACAGATGCTCACCGATCTGCTGCACTAGAGCTCTTTACACCAATCGAAGGATCTTACGGAAGGTATTATAAACCCTAATTGAACGTTTTGTTGTTAATGCATTTTGATCACTTACATCTGTTGTGTTAAATAGATGTTAGGCACGAAGTAAGTTTTATTATTATTATTATTATTATTATTATTATTATTATTATTATTATATTTTCTTGATCAGAGGGAGATCAATCGTATCTTTATCCAATTGCTTTTGAAATGTTTTTTTTTTTTTTTTCTTTAACTGTAATGGAAAGTTCAGCGAGGGGCGAGTTGGAATTGATTGTGGAGCTTGTGTTATGTAATATTGATCTTAATCAAAACACACTTGTGGTTATATTCTCTCTCTCTCTCTCTCTCTCTCTCTCTCTCTATATATATATATATATATATATATATAAGGATCATATTTTTATGTTTTAGTGCTACCCTGGAGATTCTATTATACAATTTGACTTTTTGAATATTTATAATTACTCGATATGTGACGTGTTGGATTTTCTCATCATCATTCTGAACTTACTCATCAGATATGTAAAAGGTCGATTCCCGTCTTGATGTCTTTGATATGTTATAAATGCAATCCTAAGAAACCATCATTGTTTATAGTTATTCACCTTTAGAAAGCATTGTGATTCACAATTGAATACTACCATTCACTTTGACCCATTAGTATACAGATTTATATCTGATTCAACTTTTGGAAAATTGTAAGCAAAGTGTTTGTTTTTTGTGATATTTGTGTTATCTGTTTTTTTTCCTGACTATTCCTTTTTAATAGAATTTCTTTTTTAAGTTTGCTATGTCTTCATTTTAGCTATTTGCTTCTTGTAAAACCTGGATAATGAAGTATATTTGTTAAAGGAAATTAGATGTATGATTTTAATAAATTATTGTTACCAGCTTAGAAGAAACTTATGAGGCCCTCAGAACATTCAAGATTCTTGGCATTGAAGAAAAGATTGATACAAGCCCAGCAACATGCCCACTTATCTTGAAGAACCTTGCTTCACCAGTTTCGAGTCCAAAGGATTTGTTTTATGCCCTGAGAGTGAATGACATCATGAAATGTGAGATCAATGTGGAATTCGTTGAGGTATAATATTGCTCTATTAGCAATGGTGTTTAAAAAAGTTTATATCAAACATGAAATTCATTTGTTTATTTGCTTATATATATACGCCAATATCTGTGTGTGTGTCTTTGTGTAATCAGATAATGTGGCACCAGGCTTTAGAAATGCTTGAAATTTTGTCTCTTATAACAGGGAATCATCTCAAGGCTTCAAGTTATTATTAAGGATGCAAGCTCGTTGCTCGACTTCTACTACACGATTGGGAGCTTGGTAGTTATCAAGGTAAGTGTTAACACTTTAATAGATCTTTCTTTCTGCTTGTATTGGTCTAAATTTTCTTATAATTAAAAAGATGGCTCTTTTGTATAATAATTATGTTTGAGATCTTTAAGAAGCTTTAATCCTGTACGACTACAGTATTTTTGATGATTTGTATTATCTTGTTGTTGAAATGTCTTTAAAGGGCCCTTTACTTATCTCATGTTTGAAAGTTACACATCTTGTAATATTCATTATTTTTTGCTTGTTATTGTTTCTCATCAATAATTTCTTTTGTCGTGTTTTATAACACTCGGTAATTTCTTATGTTGAGCATTGCACAGGATCAAGATTTTGGATCTGATGTACTTCTTGGTGATGCAGATGGAACTTTTCATTCTATTAAGGTTGGCATATGTCGTGTAGCAACATTTTATTTTTTCTTTTGTCTTTTGTTTTTTTATTTTTTTGTTTAAGTTTTTGGATCCTTTAACCACCAGATCCCTCTTCCTATTGCGGGATTTGCAATGTTGAGTTGATCCTGAATATTAATTTACAGGCTCTTAGCCAAAGTGATGGAAGGTGGCGCCATAATTCTAACAATCCTGAGTCTAGTACTTATGCTGCTGGTATGGCTTTTATCTCCTTGTTAATGCTATCAAACTCGTGCT
>JAUPMG010191319.1:0-10187 GCA_031762675.1 Pachysandra terminalis
CATTGGTGGCTTTATTAATTATCCCACTGGAATGAAACTCGGAAAAAACTTTCATAAGATCATCTTTGATGAAATCCTGACACTCTTGGAAAAAAGCCATGTTGAAACCATCTGGACCAGGGGCCTTACTCCTATCCATATACCAAATAGCCTTCTTCACTTCCTCTTCACCGAAGACTTTATCCATATCCTCCACCACGCACCTCTCAAGACTAGCCACCCAAACTATCCCAACTTTTGCTTGAGTGAGATATGTTAATCACATAATGTCTCTAGAAGTGCTTCTTCTGTTCTTCACCTAAGCCATTTATCTCTAGAGGCGCTTATCCTATTGATCCAAGATAATAGAAATGGTTGTTATTTGGAATCTTCTAGTTCCTAGTTCTTACTATTGTTTCGCTCATGCTACTATTTGTGCCAAATTTACATTCCATACACTTGGTCTTGATTATTTTGGAACTTTTTACTTCCAAGATTTTCCTTCATAATTCTAGTTTTGGATTTACTCCACCTCTAGTTTGGTACTTGTTTCGTGCACAATCCTGCTGTATTAAATCTCTAGGTACTCTATCTTATGCTATCTTTAGCATGGTTTTTTGTATCGGGAATCTGGGACCGGGGATTAGACTGGACATGGTTGGTACCGGTCCGTATTAGCGGCACCGGCCGGTCGGTCCGATCCAATCAAATTTTGAATGCAAAATTTTAAACATGGACCGGTGGCACTGATCACGAGACCAGTTGTACTGGTCACGAGACAGTCTATCACCTTTTTAAAAAAAAATCCGGCGGATCGGTTGTACTAGCCACGAGACCGATTGTACCAGTTGGTACCGTCCGGTCCAGACCGGTACCAGTTTGAGACTTTAGTATGTATCCCAGCTTGGGACGGGACTGGTCCGAAAAACCATGATCTTTAGATCAATAAACAATATAATTGTCTCTTTTGTTCTTTTTGAACTTTAAGTAAGAAGATAGCTTCAATGGTAGACCTTCCCGGACTAAAGCCAAATTGATTTTCTAACACTTGGGTTATGTTTCTTAATCTTTGCACCGTCATTTCTCATAATTTCATGGTGTTAAATAACATGGACAAGGCAACGACACAGAAATCTTCCTCTCACCCTCCTCCCTTGTATGCTTCTTTGTAAGATAAGATGGCCAATGCACCTGGCATCATGCAATCTACCATTTAAAACTAAAGGTAGTGGCTCCATAACTCCTTAGCTACTGCACAATGGGTAAAACGATGGTCAGCTAACTAATTTTGACTTGCGGGCAGATCTATGGGCTTGTTCCTCTTACATTGATATCATTAGTGTTAATTTTGCTGAGAGCCAAGGTCCATGTGACGTCGAGAGCTTTAATCATTGGAGGGAGAGCATGTTTCCAAGTGCTTAGACTAGCAAGGATTTGGGGGAGAAACCGGTTTAGGACAATTCATACATTGGTGGTTAATGGTGCGGTAGAGGAGGGTATCAAGAAAGCTGTCGAAATCTTTTAGTTGTCTTATAGGTCTCATTTGGCTGATGTAGTGTTTGATACTTTGATTAGATAGATGAAGAGGACAGTGATGAGCTAGAAAAGCCTTTCTATAAAGAGGAGGTTTTGGGGGTTGATTGGTGTGAGATGAGTGGGGACTAGTCTTTGTGGCTGTTTTCTTTAGTTTTCTTTAAGAAGCGTTGGATGTGATTAAGAGTGATCTACTGAAAGCTGTGGAGTTCTTTTTTTTTTTTTGACTTTTGAGAAAAGTGCTAATGCTACATTTAATACCTAAGATTGAGATGGTGGTGAATATTAGGGATTTCTAGTCTATTAACTTGGTTGGAATTGGGATGTTTCTAATAAATCCTCACTTTTTAGCCAATAGATTTAAGAGTGCTTTGCAAGTTGATGTCATAGACCCAAAGAGCATTGGTGGGAAGCAAATGGATTGTGGATGGAGTCTTGATTGCTAGTGAGTCCCTGGATTTCAAGATTAGTGCTAGTGTGTAAGTTGAATGTGGAGAATCTGTGTGGTCATGTGAATTTGGGTTTCCTTTTCTATTTATTGAAGCGCATGGGGTTTGGTCTGTAAGGTGGAGTTGTATCTAGGTGTGTATCTCTTTTGCGTTTCCATCTTAGTACAGATCAATGGTGTTTCTACCAGTTTTTTAAATACACTGAGAAGACCAAGGCTGGGAAACCCTTTTTTTCTTCATTCTTTTAGTAATAGTTGAGGCATTGAACGGGTTGATCAAAAGGCTTCTGGCAATAATTTCTTGGAGGGTTCTTGTCTGCGAGAGATGGTCCTTATATATTTCATTTCCAGTTCCCTGATGGTATGTGGCATCTCATTCTCAGTTAAGAGTGCCTGAATGTATCCTTGTCTGTTTTGATACTGTGGTGCTTGGATTGAAGAACAATTTGAGTAGAGTAAAGACTTTTAGGGTGGGGTAAGTGCTGAATCTAGACTTGCTTTGTACAAATCTGGGGTACGAGGTCACCTTCTGACAGTTATTTGGGCAGTCCTTTGGGAATTAGTTACTAAACTACTTCTGTTCAAGCTCCTATTGTGGAGCGTATAGAAACAAGGTTGGTGACTTGGAAGAGTAGATGTCTTTCTGCGAGGTGGGGTTTCCCTTATTCTAAGCATTGCCAATCATTCCGAGTAAGTCACAAAAGAATTTTTCTATAGTGCGGTATGGGAGGGGAGCACAAATACCATCTTTTTTTTTTTTGGATCAGTAAAAAGGGTGATATATATTTATAATATAATAAAAGGCATCCTATACCATCGTTTTTTTGACAAGTACAAATACCATCTTGTGAATTGGGGTTGTGTCACGTGATGTGGTAGTTCAGGTCTGAGATCTCTTTTAAGTTTCAGTGAAGCTTTCTCAGAAAAGTAGCCTTTGTGTTTGGCTAGGAAATAGAGCTTGGAAGAGGTTCATTGTTGCTAAATGTGCGTGTCGTCTATGTGACTGGGATACTATTCTGTTCAGAGGTTTGTATGACATTAGTCTTTGCAAGGTCATTCTAGTGTCTTCAACTGTTTTTTTAAAACGTCATCTGATTTTCAGTTGGATGCACAAAGTGGGTTTTAAGAGGATGTTTGGTGTGGCAATTGCTCTCTGTTCAGTGATTCCCTGATCTTTCCTTGGTGGTGTAGACTAAGGATGCCTAGAATAATGTTCCTTTGGTTAGGTAGAGGTATAGAGCAATTAGTTGTGCCTAACCCCCACCCTCCACTCCTAGTACTGGGGGATTCCCCTACCGAAACGTGTGAAAAAAAATAAAAATAAAATAAATAAAGAGCAGTGAGTTGTCATGATTAGGTTGCCTCTATTTGATTAGGAGCTGTAGTCGCTAGCCTCTTTGTTCGCTCTCCTCTAGTTAGAATCCTTGGGTGAAAGCCTTGAGTCTAGGAAACGGTCTTGGAAGAAGAATGGGAAATTTTTGATCTTTTTCCTTTCTATTTAGGGAGAAGATAATATAGGCCTTCAAAGTGGATTTGGAGTTGCTCCAATTCTTATTAGGGTTGCTTCTTCTTCTTATTTTTTGTTTTTTTTTTAATTATTTTTAAATGTAGACGGCATCTCTTGACAAGACCTTAACGATTGATCATTTGGTAAGAGAGTGCTGATTCCCACTAGGTGTTTTATTTTTTAAGGCGGTTAGCGGAGTTGGTTGCTCATCTTTTAGTTAATTTGGAAGTTTTAAGGTGTGGTCTTTCTTCTCAAGTTTGATGTGTGTTGGGTGCAAGTGCAACCATGGAGCATAAAAGTCATATTTTCTTGTAAGCTTGAGGTGGGGATGGATTAGGCCGATGCTGCCTTGGAGTAGGTGCCCTTCTGTAATTTGTTGATCATCATGAACAAAGAAAATTAGCAGAGTTTAGTTCATGTTATTGACTGTTATTGAGAAGAGCAGTCTTTTGAAGTCAAGAGATGTTCCTGTTACTGCTTTTGTAGATGATTGGAATAATATGTGTGTACTGTGATTGGCTCAGTGTGCAGCTTTATATTATTCTTGCTGTTCCCATTGTATGGCCTCCTTTCTTTGTTCATATTAATATACATCGTGCGCGCTAGCTTTATTTTATTCTTTCTGTCCCCATTATATGGCCTCCTTTTCTTTGTTCATATTAATATACATCCATTTATCGATCTAAAAAAAATAAACGGATGACTTGGTTGAGGGAAGTCCCTCTAGAGTCGATGGTACAAATTAGATAGGAAAGCTGAGGCCATTGACAACAATTTTCAGGAGGTCAACAATGAAGCAAGCTGAACAAGGTCAACAGGCCTTGGATCTCACATAAACTACAAGTTCAAAGAAAGGCATTCGGGGGTCCAAGAAAGTATGTTAACCACTTGAGCATCCTTATATTTGGTAGAGGTTAGAAAAATAGGGGAGTTTGGATGACAATCAAACCCCTCTCCTCCAACAGAAACAATAAAGTTCCTTCCATAGACAAATGCGAGATCTGCAACAAATACCAAAAAGAAACCAGGGGCAAAACAATGTAGCTAGAGCTCAGATGTGTCTCCAAGAGGTGTACCCCCGCACATTTCTCCAAGAGGTGTACCCCCACACATTATGCCATATCTTAATTTACTAACTATTCTGGCTAATATTGTTCCTACTGTTGATAATCATATGCCACAAACTATGAGTCTCGGAGCCAAACCTTCAATGCAACTTGTCAAGAAACCAAGTAGGCAGAATCCAAGCCAGCTTGTTCCCCATGTTTGAGCCTCCTTGACTTCTACATCTAGGTCCTCTACACACCATCTTCCAATTAATTAAATGATCCTTTCTAGTGCCTCCTTCCCACAGAAACTCTTCTAAATCCTACTAGCTACCATACAGGGATCTTGGAAAGGGATAAATTAGACTGAAAGATTAGCGAAGGATCCATTAATAAGGATGATATGTCCCCCAATGACAAATAGTATCTTTTCCACCTGGCTAATTTCGTACCTTCGAACACAATCGGGTTCCAGATGGGTGCGTATGATCCTTCATTGTGTTTCTTCAGTTTCTTTTAGCATTCTTATAAATGGTGCTCTAGTGGGCTAAATTAAACCAAGACGTGGGCTGCGATAGGGGGATCCCCTGTCGCCATACCTATTTATTCTTTGCCAAGAGGTCCTCTCTGTTGCTCGTACTAGGGCCGAGTTGTCTGACACCACAATATATATGTAAACAACTGGATGCTAGGATTCACCTTCAAATCCCCATACCATCTCAAAACAACTCAATACGGACTTGGTCCAGAACACTTGCTCTCTAGAAGCCTCAAGGAAGAGCATCGTATGATCAACAAACTGGAGATGAGAAACAAACATCTTAATCAGTTCAATTAAGAAATGTCTAATGAGCTTCGCTTCCTTAGCAAATAATCAACTCAGGACATTCCCAAACAAAGTAAGAGAAAAGAGGAGAGGGAGTCTATGAAAAGGGCTCTTACTGTCCCATCAATGATGAAAGGGAAAGTGACTCTACTAAGGCATCCTTCAATCCAACTTCTCCACTTGGTCTCTGATCCCTTCCACTCGAGCATGATATCTGGAAAAAATCCACTCGACTCTATCATATGCCTTCTCATGGTTCAATTTTGAAGCCGTCCTAGCTAAACCTAGATTTCTTTCCTACACCAGTCATTAGCAATTAGAGTGTTGTCAAGATGTAGAAAAAAAAAACGTTTTGATTCTACGTCACTACACTATATCCAAGGAGTTATTGAGCGTAAGGGATAGGATTTTGATAATTTTGTACGTGGTGATGGCTATGCTAATCAACTAAGAATTTTAATCTCCCTGACTTCGGTCTTCTTCAAAATGAGGAGAAGAAATGTAGCATTAATAATGTTATTAACTATGTTGTTGGACGTGAACTTCATAACAACAAACAATTAGTCATTCTGGTTCACATTCCAATACTTCTGGAAGAAAGCAATTGTGAAGCTATTAGGACCATTGGCTTTGTCTCTACATGCCTCTTAATTTCATTTTTTTTGAATTCCTTCTCAAGCCAAGATTCCTACTTTGTAAAGAGGCAATCCCCTTCCATCCTGTAGTACTAAATCTGATCTGATTGGACCTAGACAGCTTTATAAAGGAATCAGTGAGGGTCTTTTTCATTGAAGCAAGATCCTCCACAACCTCCCTTTATACGCCTAAACATGAGATGGTGTTCTTCCTCCTCCCATTCACCACTCCATTGAAAAAAAACCCATTTTCTCATTGCCTTCCTTTATTTATTAGATCCTAGATCTTTGCTTCCAAGGAATCTCTTCTCTCCTAAGAATGGATTCTAACTCACTTTGTCATTTTTTCCTAGATTCCTCTGCCTCCAACTCTCTTCAGTTTTATCTAATACCTGTATTTCCACTAACAAGGAGTTTTTAGTATCCTTTAAGATCCCAAAGGTATCATCTTCTGTTTGATCTTCTCTTCTATGAAGGAAAGGATTCCATGAATCTAAATCTATCCCATCCCGAACTCTCTGTTGTCTTTCCTCTGACTCCTTGATTGAAGGATGAGACATTCTTAAGCGGAGAATTTGGATTACTCCTATTTGGGTATTTCCTTGGAGACAACTTTTAGGTTGATGATGGTGTGCGACCCTATAATGGAAAGGTGGCAAGAAAACTTGCTTCTTGGGCGAGGGGTTATCTCTTGAACTTGTCACTTTTTATCTTTTTTCCATTGCTAATCTATCTGGTCTAGAGGTTGGAAAAAGCTTCAATAGGACTTCCTTGTAATCCGACAGACAATGAATTCAAGTATCAACTGGTGAAATAGGAAACAACCTGTACCTTTAACCATGATTCTAAAGCTCGACGAGTTAACTCAAAACTCGGCCGAGTTAACTCGACTCGGCTGTTTTTCGAGCTAACTCGGTTAAAACTCGGTATAAAAGTAATTAGACTGAGTTTGGGATCAACTCGACGAGTTATACGAAACTTGACTCGTTTCGATCTGATTTGATGAACTTCGGCCCTTCAAGGTCTCAACCTGCTCATGTTCTAACTCGTCTCATCTCTGGTCTTCTCTCTCTCTCAACAAAAGAATATTCGAAAAAGAGAAAAAACAGGATTTGAAGATGAAACTCTTCGTCTGTCTTTCATATCGACTGGATGGTCAGATTGTTGCAGTGTTCAAGGGTGTTCGACGACGTATCAGCTCATGCCAACAACGGTGTATCTGTTTTGTTTTCTTTTTCTTGAAGAGAGAACTGTTACACTGGTTTTCTCTTCTGAAATGGAAGAACCGGAGCATAAAACTCTATCTTCTCTGTCAAAATCTCTGAAGAAGACAAAATTCTCAAAACAAGTGCCTCTTTATGATGATGTTAATGCTGATCCCTTAAAATAACTTAAAGAAAAGGGCGCCTTAAAAGTGGGGCACAGCTGTGCTCAACCGCCGCTTAGTTAGCCTTTTACTCAGCCAAAAAAAAAAATAGAAAATAAATAAAGGGTTGTCCTCTGGTTCATCTAGATTTCTAATATGTATATCGATTCGAGTAATTTCGAGTCGAGTCGAGTTTTCGAGTTAACTCTATTCACTAAACTTTCGAGTCGAGTTTTCGTGTTTTCGAACACTGCCTTTAACTTTGAAGGTTGTTTAGGATTGAGGCCGAGAGGAAATTTTTGGAAGTCTGCCATCTGTTCCAAATACGGCAACAGGAAAATATTAACTGAGATTGAAATGCCGCCCAAGATATTAATCAAAAAAGCAAAAGCAGTTAAAGGTATTTAACAGGGAAATTTTGATTCTTTGCAATATTTCTCATAGAAAAATAATATAGGAATCTGTTGGGATTTGCAAATTTGGGAATTGTGTTTTGGGTTTCTAAATCTGCAGATTTTTTGATTAATACTGAAAGATTGTATGAAAGGAGAAAGAAAAAGATAGAAATACAGAGGTTCCCCAAGTAGGGGAAACCAAAAAGAAACAGAAAAGTAAAATACACTAATATTTCCAAACAGTACACCGTCCCGCACCCCACTATATCAAGCAAACTACATAAGGATCACTGCATCCCAACATCTCGAAATATCTGTTCTTGATATGTCTTTGAATTCAGGTAGAATGTTAGCCCAAAAAGAAACCATACTCACTATAGAATTGGTCAAAGCCGCCAAACTGATGCTCTTATCTTCGAAAATTCTTCTGTTTCTCTCCCTCCAAATTCCCCATAAAACTGCAAAGAACCCAGACTATAGAGAATCTGACCCCTCTTTCCAAGGTTTGGAAAATACCATTGAGATAACATCATGTTCAGAGAGCAAGGTCTCACCAACTCAATACCAGCCAAACTGATAAAATGCTCCCAAATCAGTCTGTCCCACCAACAATCAATAAAGAGATGATCCACTGATTCACTAGACCTCATGCACATTGGGCAGGCTTGAGGGGACAAAAGCATGTATGGCCTTCTTCTTTGCAGCAAGTCCGCATTATTAATTCAATACAAAAGGGTCGTCCATGTGAAGGCTTTGACTTTAAGAGGAACCCTAGCCTTCCAAAGTTGGGAAGTGGAAAAGGGAGGGTGAAAGAGAGCTGATCAAATAATAAGACTGAGCAAAAAGACTTAGTAGAGAAACAACCATTAGGTTTAGGATTGCAGACTCTCGAATCAGGATTGCTACCACCAATAACCACATTTTTTAGAAGCTCAAACATTGAGGCTAGTTCATCAATCTCTAACGACGTAAGATCCCGAAAAAAGGAAGGTTCCAAGAAAGACCCGAAACTGACCAATTAAGAACATCGGAAACTAAGGAATCTTTATGTATGGTTAACCAAAAAACTCTAGGAAATTTGAATGCCAAAATGGAATCCCCCCACCATGGGTCCAACCAGAAATGTACAGACAAACCCGACACGACAGAGAATCTCATACATTTTTGGAAATTATGAAACAAACTAGAAATAGCCTTCCAAGGGCTAGTCGATCTGATTAATGCCAAGTGATTGAAGTCCCACCCGTTTTCATGAGTACCGTACTTGCAACAATAGATCTACACAAGGCATCTCTCTCAACAGTGAATCTCCAGAGCCATTTTTCAAGAAGAGCTTTATTTCTGTTTTGGATATTACCCAGAGAAAGGCCACCAAACTCCTTTGGTTTACACACATCAGATCACTTGACTAAATGATCTTTCTTCTTCCCCTCCCTTTCCACACCCCCACCACTATCCCATTCAATCCTATCACTCGGTGCTTTTGACATTTTAAATAAGGACATATAGTAGGTTGGAAGGTTGCTAAGGGAAGCCTGAATGAGGGTTATCTTCCCACCCAAAGAAAGGTAGTTTCTTTTCCAGATACTCAATTTTTTTCAATTTTTTCGATTACTGTGTTCCACATCTGAACACCCCGATTGCTTCCATTCACAGACATATCCAGATACTTCATAGGCCATTCCCCCTCCCCACACCCCAACAACCGAGCACCCACCCCTTCCTTCACATGAATTCCAAACATGCTACTTTTTTCTAGATTGACTCTAAGACTTGAGATCATTTCAAAGCATCTAAGAATGCACTTTGTCCAAAAAATGGTGTCTCTTGACACTTCAAGGAAGAAGATTGTGTCATCTGCAAATTGCAAATGTGACAAAGACACCTTATCCCGACCAACCTCGAAACCTTTGATCTTCCCTAACTCCTCCGCTCTCGTGAGAAAACAACTCAGGATGTCACTTACAAGTGAATAAGTAGGGAGATAACGGATCACCCTGACGGAGGCCCCTAGACGATGGTACTATTCCTATGACACCCTTGTTCAGACGGAAGGAGAACCTAACATTGCTCAGACACCCTTTGATCTACCTGCACCATTTATCTGGGAATCCTTTCCATGTTAAAACTGAGTCAACACATTCCCATTTTACCCTGTCATAAGCTTTTTCCAAATCTACTTTGAATGCAAACCTCGGTTCTCTTTTTCTGACCTTTTTTTTTTTTTTTTATCAGTAAGGAATTTTTTATATTAATATAGCCCGAAGGCCAAAACTGTACAGAAATGTACTATAACACAGTAAAAGTATCTAAACCAAACTATGCAGAACGAGTTAATCAGGAGCATCCCACTTCTGACCCCAAAAGCTATCAAGCTCCCTAAAATTGCACCCCCCAAATTCTAAAAAGTTAGAAGACCAAGAGAAAAGTAATGAAACAATGTTACCAAGAA
>JAUPMG010191330.1:0-10187 GCA_031762675.1 Pachysandra terminalis
ATTTCACGACACTTGATTATTTGCAGTTCGGGGTAATGGGTAGGTAATCCTAGATGCTTCATGAAACTCCTGATTACTAGTTAGTTATGGCCAAGATAGAAATGTTTCTCGGTCAGAATTAACAAGCCATAGGTGAAAAGGATTCCTCAAGATGGTATGATGATATTGTTTTTAATGTATTTAGCCGAAATTGCTTTCGACCAAAGTGAATCAGGATCATCATACAAAGCCCATACTCTTTTGGATAAAAGAGCATCATTGAATTCACGAGGTTTTTTTAATGTTAATCCCACCAACACATTTAGGCTTACAAATAGAATCCCAAAAAATGGTACAGAGAGTATGATCATGTCCTTGTTTTCCCACAGGAAATCCCTAGCGGCCTTATCAATCTAATTAATAACAGAGATAGGGATTTTAAGGGTAGACATGAGATGAAGAGGTTGCCCAGTAAGAACATAATTGATTAATGTGCATTTCCCTACTTGGTTCAAAATTTTTGATTTCCATCCATTTAGCCTAGTGCTGACTTTAGCAATCAAATCAGCAAAGCGATTTTAGATAATTGACCAATGAAAGAAGGTGATCCAAGGTATGATTTGAATTTAACTTTCCAAGAAACCCCAAAGGATCTAGCCAATCTTCTGTTACAACTTCTGAAGAGATTTGGGCTAGAAGAAATTGAGGATTTACCAGCATTAATAGAGTGATCAGCCTCAGAGAAAAATTGGTAAATAATGTCCTTGATGATCCCATACTCAACCTCCTTAGTTCTACCAAAAATAAGGAGGTCTTCTGTATACATTAAATGTGAAATTTCAGGACTATAGGGACTGATCTTAATCTCATGAATAAGATTAAGAGGCAAAGCTTTTTCCAAAGCCAAAGAAAGAACCTGTTGTGCCATAATGAAAAGATAGGGAGATAAGGGATCTCCCTGTCTTAGACCCCGCTTAGGGAAAATATTGCCCACAGGGGACCCATTGATCAGAATATTGTAGGATACAGTAGAAATGCATATCATAAGTAGTCCAATCCAGAAAGGGCCAAAACCAAACAAAGAAAACATTTTTGCAATGAAAGCCCATCGAATCTTTTCATAAGCCTTACTGAGGTCAATTTTTAAAGCAAACAAACGATGTTTACCTTTGTTATTTTGACTGACAAATGAATAATTTCATGGGCTAAAGCAATATCATCATGAATTGATCTTTTTGGCACAAAAGCACTCTGATTAGGTGCCGCTAATTTGGACATTATAGGTCTTATTCGGTTGACCATAAGTCTAGCAATGATTTTGTAGATATAATTGCAGAGACTAATTGGTCTGAATTCATGGGAAAATATGGGATTAGGCACATTTGGGATAAGAGCTATATGAGTGTGATTAATTTTATCATCAAGATTACTAGCTCTAAAAAATCCTGAACAGTCTTAACAACATCCAAGCCTACAACATTCCAATAAATTTTATAAAAAAATCCATTGGAAACCATCAGGACAAAGGGATTTCAGATGGCCAAGTTGATTAATAACAAATAGAATATCATCTTCAGAAATAGGCTTGAGTAAGCTATCATTATCAATAGAGGACACAATAGGGGTAACGAGTCAGTTAATAAAAAATGTGCCGGATCAGGTGTCTCATACAATTAGGTAAAGTAATCAATGAAAATAGAGTCTATCTTAGGTTGAGCGTTCACTTGAATCAGGTCTTTATCCTTAATAGAGGTGATCAGATTTTTTTTACGTCTAATCAAGCTAGATAAATGAAAGAACTTAGTATTAAGGTCACCCGCAGTCAACCAGTTGATTCTAGATTTTTGTGCCCAAAGTATTTCTTACTGTTTAAGAGCCAAGAAGTATTTAGCTTGAAGGGTCCGTTTGGATCGCTTGAATTTAAATATCCATGATAATTACAATGCATATGACTTAAAATTCATAGATGTTACAATTTTGGTGTTTGGTTGACACTGTGTGGAATTTGCTGGAAATTACATTTGAAGGTGGCGTGATGGTGGTGGGGGTAGTGGGGTGGTGAAAGTGGCGTGGTGGTGGTGGGGTGGTGGTTATAGTGTGGTGGTGGTGGTGAAGGTGGCGTGGTGGTGGTGGTGGTAGTGTGGTGGGTGGTGGTGGTAGTGTGTTGAATGGTGGTGGGTGGTGATGGTGGGGTGCAGTGGTGGTGGTAGTGTGGTGGTGGTGGTGGTGATGGTGAAGGTGGTGTGGTGGTGGTGGTGAAGTATAAGCGGAGTTAACACTTTTTTAAATTCCCACCTACATTAAAATTACAATAAACACCCCCCCTCCTATGAATTACAATTCTAAAGAACTATGGGAATTGTGTGGTATTAGAATGCACACGTGATTTATAATTCCCATGGGAATTGGTCATCCAAACACCTGAATTAGAATTCACACCTGCCAATTCCAATTCCCACCCCTGAATTCCTTCCATCCAAACGGACTTGAAGTTCTTTCTCAATATTATGGAACCTTTGATTATATGCAAAATCTAACCTACATTGAAGATTTTGAATTTCTATGTGAATAGAACGAATTCGATTGGTAATATTACCAATATTATGTGTCCTCTGGGACACTCCCACTAGATGGTAATCCACTCCCACTATCTGTAACATTCGTAGAATCCATATGATCCTTGAGAATCGATGTTCTCATTGGTGTTTGGATAGGGGGTGATCTCCTGTAAGAATCGCTTCAACCATACGACCTCTTGGACTGCTGCACAAAAGCTATGTACTCTGACTCCATAGTGGACAACATGACGCAGACTTGCTTCTTGCTACTCCAAGATATGGCCCCGCCACCCTACAAGAATGTTTATCCTGACGTCGACTCTCGATCGTCTAGATCACATGTCCAGTCCGCACCACAATAGCCTTGTAGCTGTAAATCTGCTCCCTATAAGCAAAGCATGTAATCTGCTGTCCCACGTAGGTATCTAAGAAAACATTTCAAGTACCTTCCAATGAGTTTTTCAGGGCTACTCTGGTAACTGCTGACTAAACCAACCGCGAAACTAATATCAATTCGAGTACACATCATATCGTATATAAGACTACCTATAGTACTAGCATAGGGAACACAAGCTATTTGTTTATTCTCTTCCTCTGTTTCTGGACAAAGGCCAAGATGTAATGAAGTACCCTTCTCGACAGGAGTGTCAATGGGTTTAGTATCATGCATTCTGAAATGCTCAAGTTCCTTCCCTATGTAAGTCTCCTGGGACAAACAAAAAGCATTTTAACGCGATTCCTATGAATCTTAACACCTAGCATGTAATCTGCCTCACCCAAAATTGAAGGAAAGCCTCTCTTTAATGGCGACAATCATCTCCTTGTCATTCCATGATATCGAAATGTCGTCAACATACAACGACAAGATAAGAAAGCTCTAACCATGATGTCAACATACATACAATGGTCTTCCTAATCATCGTGAAACCAAACTCTACAATGTCTTGATGGAATCGAAGATATCACTGCCTGGAAGACTATTTCAAGACGTACAAGGATCGTTTGAGTCTGCAAACTCTGTGCTCATGCCTCTCGGCCATAAAACCCTCTGGATGATCCATAGATCTCCTCATCAATTCTCCATCGAGAAACACAATTTTGGCATCCATCTGATAAAGCTCCAAATTAAGGTGTGCGGCGATAGCTATAATGAGGCGAATGGAGGCAAATCTCACAACTGGTGAGAACGTTTGATCGTAGTTTATACCCTTTCTTTGGGTATAACCTTTCGCAATGAGACGAGCCTTGTATCTCTTTACACTTTCATCTACCTTTCACTTGACCTTTAGAACCTACTTGTTTCCAATGGTCTTGCGTCTAGGGGAAAGATCAACAAGTTCCCAGACTTGGTCCTTCTCCATGGAAATCATTTCATCTTGCATTGCAGTTTTCTACTTCTGCGAAGCAGGTGATGATAACGTCTCCTTATATGAACCAGGGTCATCATCATCGGACATGGTAGTCATGAACGACTCATCCTCAATCCTAAAATGACAACGAGGAATCTGTCCATGACTATTCCTACGCATGGGATTATTGGAATCCGTGTCCGCAGGGAGACTCCCACAGTCCACAACATCTGTAGAGTCCATAGGCTCCAATTGAGAACCGACGTTCTCAGTGGTGTTTGGATATAGGGTGATCTCTATTGATTATAACTCTGGCTCATTCATCTCGAAGAGCTCCAGATTCATCCTTGGTCTCTTTCTGCTTGGGAAATCATCCTCGATGAAATCCACATCATGTGACTAAATCTGTGTTAGACCCTCGCCGGTAACACCATTCTTCTGAGGTGTGCCTGGGATAGTCAATTGCCTACGGATTCCCTTGTCTTCAGATAACTCCATAAACATATCAGCTAAATACTCGCGTCCTCTATCGGTACGGAGACACTATATGTGGATCCAATTGGTTCTCGACTTCCACCATAAAGCGTCTAAAGCAATTTAATGCTTTCGACTTGTGTTAAATCAAGTACACATAACCGTATCGCATGTAATCATCGATGAATGTGATGCAATAGGACTCTCCGTGACGGGTCCTAACATTGATTGATCCACATACGTCAAAATGGACTAACTCTAAAAGAACGTTTGCTCTCATTGCCTTACCAAATGGTTTCCTACATGACTTACCGGCTAAACAATGCTCTAGATCGATACCGGTTTGGACCGTCCAATTTATAAATTAAAAAAAAATGAAAAACATTGGACTGATTGTATTGGTTGTATCGGTTAATGAACCGGTTGTACCAATCGATTCAGACCCGTACTTGTTGTACTGGTCCAATCCAAAACCTCACGATACAATTATTGTATTGTGGCTTGGGACTGGACTAGATGAATCCTTTAAACTTTGGTCGGGAGGGTCGAAAAGAAAAAAAAAGAAAAGAAATATGACTTTCAACTTTCGATAAGTTATTTTTTTAACTTTTCATGAAAAGTTAAAATTTGATTTTTGATTTTTGGAAAGTTACCTTTTATTTATATTGCCAAACTAACTTTTCTTCTTTTTTTGACTTTTTGATTTTAAAAAGTTAAAAAGTAACTTCAAAAGGCTATTCCAAACATACCCTTGATCAACGTGACATCTCTAGACTAGTTATTTAGATGATTAGTCGAGACACTTGTCATTCTCACATTGGGTGAGATGGAAAAACTTTGCTTCCACTGGTACACTTGATCACTTTTCGATGTAAATTGAAAAAAGTATTTAAAAAAAAGGGTTAATTTCACTTTGACCCCCTCTTGTTTCTGACATTTTCAGTCAAGTACCCTCCTATTTCTGAAATCCCATTGTCCCCCCCTCTTCTTTACTGTCAGGTCTCGGATACCCCCTAAACTAACAGAGATCTTAACGCCGTTAATTTTTCTGGTAACAAGTCGAAAATAGCCTTGGTTTAAACCTTTGGTTCAACCAAGGGTTGAAGCGGAACCCGAATTTGACAAAAATGCCATTAGAGCATAAGGCAAATCTCGTCTTCTCCATCTCGCGTGGGAACTTCATCAAATCTCTCTACCCTGACGGATTCACCCTAGCGAGGTTTCCCAAATCATGCTCCGTATCAGAAACAATCCACATTTGGTCCTTCGCTTGTTCCTCTGGTGAGAGAAGAAGTCTCTCTCCAAACTCGATCTCCTTTCTTGCTCCACAATCATTCACATACTAGCTAGGGCTGGTCACAAAACCTCAGCACGAACCCTAATTCAAACTGTCATTCGTGTCTCCAAACTCCACAACAACATCGAGGATCCTGATCTCGCGTCAAAGTCTCCTAAGATCTTTGAAACCCTAGCAAAAACATATAGGTTATGTGATTCAGCTCCTTTCGTCTTCGAGCTGCTCATTGATGCTTGCTTGCTTTCTAGAAGGATATATATGTTAGTTATTTTGTTGGCATTCATGACATTGATATTCAAGAGATTTGCAAATTCAAAATTCAAGATTATTCTCAAAGATTGTGGAGATTACCTACAACTGGTCAATCATTTAATAAGAGAGACTTCCAATTAAAGTTGAGACTTCTAATTAAAGTTGGACCCAATCTCAACTTAATTAGATTCGGTTTTGAGTTTCTAAATTCAATGAGATTTTGATTGACTAAAGAGATTAAGATGTGATGAGAAGAAGGATTTGATTGTTATTGAAGGACCTCAGAAGATTTGATTAGTTCAAAAAAACGAATAAGGAGATCCTGCTTTTGAAATCAGAATCAGATCTCTTGTGCAGCTATTGTTGCAACAAATGTCGCAACATTCCATATCTCATCCTCATCCGAGATTTTAATCAGATATTCTTAGTGCTATATATAAACTTGTGAACAGATGCGAGTTCTGCAACTTCTCAGAGTTCAAGTTTATTATTTTTGAGTTGTTCAAGTTTACAGTTATTCGGGAGAAGACAGTTTGCAGATTGAAGGGAGTTCAACTATGCAAACATCAAAGACGAGTGGTGCTCGCTGAACAGATTCAAGAAATCGATTCAGCACGACGGCGACAGAAATTAAGAGGGAGTGTTCATTTTGTGCAAGTCCGATTAGTGATTGTAATCTTGATAACTTAATGGATTGTTCAATGTCTGGGCGTGGCCCCGAGGAGTAGGTTTTACCGAACCATGTAAAAATTGTCTGTGTTCTTATCTTATTATGCTTTAGATAATTCAATTAATCTAATAATTAACAATAGTTGGATTAATTGTTAAAACCGGATCTAACAATTGGTATCAAAGCGGGTCACTAACAAGTTTGGTGAGATTTTGGAACAAGATTTGTGTTTGCTGGCAATGGATCTTCTAAGGGAATGAGAATCTGTTTCTCGTCCCTCACTGTTGGATGGACCGAACTACTCATATTGGAAAGCTCGAATGAAAGCCTTCATCAAGGCTATTGATGAAAAAGCATGGCATGAAATACTGACCGACTGGACTCATCCTACCACAACTGACACTGAGAAGAATATTATTTCCAAATCTGAGGAGACTTGGTCTGCTGATGAAGACCGATCGGCTAACAACAACTCAAAAGCCTTGAATGTCATTTTCAATAGTGTTGATGCAAATCAATTCAAGCTTATTTCTGCATGTGAATCAGACAAAGATGCATGGAATACCCTGCAGACTGTTCATGAAGGATCCACGACTGTAAAACTCTCAAAGCTCCAGATGTCGGCTTTCAGGTTCAAAGATTTGAGGATGCATGAGAATGAAAAAATTGCTGACTTTAATTCTAGGCTATGTGACATAGCTAATGAAGCATTTTCCCTTGGAGAAAAATATTCTGAGACAAAACTTGTAAGAAAAACTCTAAGGTCACTACCAGAAAGGTTTTCATAAAAAGTCACTGCTATTGAAGAAGCCCGAGATGTGAGCATTATGAGATTGGATGAATAGATGGGCTCGTTGTAGACCTTCGAGATGAATTTGAACCAAAATAAAAAAAGGAGGAAAGCATCGCTCTTCATGCTGAAGTTCAAAATCCCAAGGAAGAAGAAGAAGAGTCTGACGACAAAGAAGATGTCGCTGAATCTCTTGCCTTATTAACCAAAAATTTCAACAAAATTCTAAAAAAGATGAACAGGAGAAATAAAACTTCAAATTCTTAAAGATTCAACAACTTTCAGAAGAATAACGTTGCTGCCAATCCTTTTGATGCTAAGAAAAAAGGCAAGGGAATACAATGTCGGGAATGTGAAGGTTTTGGGCATATTCAATCTAAGTGCGTCAATACACTCAATAAAAGGGGTAAATCCCTAAACAACACCTGGAGTGATGAGGAGTCAGATGGCAGTCAGGAAGATGATGAAGAGCACGTGGGCAACCATGTTGCATGCATGACAAGTCAGGAGGTGAGACAGGGTTCTGCCAATATTGTTGAACAATATGTTGCAACAAATACAACAACAACTCTGGCAGACGATGAAGAGTCCAAATCAATCAACACTGATTCTGAACCTGAGGACTCTAGTGACGATGAAGATCTGAGTACTGATGCTATCCAAAAAGTGTACAGGGAGATGTACAACAACTGGATCAAGGTCTGCAAATTGAATAAGCCACTGGAAGTGCAAGTTGTTGAACTTACAAAAGAAAAGGAGGTAATGAAGAGGGCTACGATCAACTATGAATTTCTTGCTGCGGAAAGGAAAAGGAAGCTCATAGAGACCATAACTGAACTGGAAAACACCCAGAAGACTGTGAAGATGCTAAATTCGGGCACAACCAAGCTGGATCATATACTATCACTGGGAAAGACAAGTGGTGATCATCATGGTCTAGGCTATACAGGTGAAAGCTCAACCTCAAGGACAGTATATGTGAAAGAATCACCAGCACTTGATCCTCACCCTCACTTTGGTAATAAATTTGTTCAATCACTTTCTAGGCGTAAGTCAAAATGGTTTGTTCCTATTTGTCACCATTGCAATTTACATGGACATATACGACCTATGTCAAGCCCTGCATTCCCTTACGCACACGTGTCAGCACGAGTGGGGTCTGGAACACGGCGCAGTGACCTTCACCCTCACAGGTCAACGATTTTCCCTTAATATTCAAACTGAGGGTGGAAATTCATTATAATTACCTTAGAGCATATTAATAAACATCGAAAATTAAACAAAAATCAAAACCTGAATTTGTATTACAATCTGGCATTAAACCAAGAAATGCTCAAAATAATTATCCCACAATGAATGTATAGTAGTTCAATCCTTAATTACAAAACCCAACTATACAACCTCAAAATACAACACCAAAAAGAAAATATACATCAAGAGCTCATACGACGCTCACATAACACAGAAACCATGGTCTCTTCGGTCGTCATTATAACCCTCATCATTATGCGCTCTATAAGGAGACGCATCATGCAAATCTTTATGACCTGAAAAATATTTCAACTGAAGGTTTGAGCTAAAAAGCTCAGCAAGTAAAGTACACTAACATAACAGAACAGTTAGGTTTTCATATGGTCATGCAATCAATGTCATGAATTCTATAACATGAATTTCTACATGACAGAAACATAAATACACGAAAGCAAGAACCCGATAACAATGGTCCAGCTACTAGTGCCCGTCATACATGACCCAATCTCAATGGTCCGACTACTAATGGCCTACAAAGATGACCATAAATCTCTTTAGTGCATTCGAGTCAGACCCAAACAGCATCCCTAGTCACCATTTATATAAAATGGATCGTCAAGTCTGGGATACTCTTGATTCCATGTGTACAACATGGTTTTAAGGGATTTTCAACCCTCAGGAATACAAGTCCTGCGTTTATTTTTGTCTGAGAACAGGGGCTGAGACAATATCCCTGCTTCCCCTCTTTGTTCAAGGGCTAAGACCATCTCTTAATTCCCTTCGCAATCCAACTCATCATAATCACAATACTTTGAATTACTATTCATAGGAAATTCTCACTTAAGAATCTAGGATTTTGGGTTATTCGTCCCTCACCATGCTTTCAAACCACGTAAGTATGAATGCCTTATCACGAGTTCACAACACATTTTATCTAAGCATGAACATGTTCATATGTGAGCACATGCTAAATAGTGAACAATTAATAATAAGAAGGCATTTCACAAATTTCTTTATGTTAAACTCATGCTTTTCAGTTTAAAACATCTCAATCACAATTAGTTTGTGTTCACATACGACATCTATTCACATGCAGCCTCTGTTCACCCAAAATCTATCAAAACCAGAAATCTGGGTAGAAATGATTCGATCAATATCTTGATCGATCGCCATTTGCGATCGATCGACCTTCGTGATCGATCGACCTTCATGATCGATCAACCTTTCTGCTGCACAGCAGCCCAGAACATGGTTTTAAACCCTGTTCTTCTTCACTTCTTCTCATCAATTCACACATACCACATTCAGATATTCACAAATATTTCTAATATAAATCACATAGCCCAAATCACTCAATAACACTCTAATACTCTACACATGCAAGGGGTTTCCATGAGGCATGAACCATACATGAACAGATTTCCATGAAGTATGAACCATACATGAACAGATTTTGAAACCAACCAATTCTCATCATAAAAACCATGCATAAACACTAAAATTTCTCTTAAATTAGTACCCCTACTTACTTGTTTTGTAGCACATAAACTTTGCAAGGATTCCTTTG
>JAUPMG010191349.1:0-10187 GCA_031762675.1 Pachysandra terminalis
ACTCATTCTGGCTTCCAGCTTATATTTGTTAACTTATACTTTTCAGGTCTTGGAGTTTGGTCAGCGAAGAGAGAGCCTGGGAATGGGTATAGATAATCTGATCTAATTGTAGAGTGGTGCTAAAATAGATTTCCCTTGTAATAATCTTGTAATAGATTAGTTTATTTATCTGAGTTACTTATATCTTACTAGAACAGTTTATTTACTTCCGCTTATGTTTTGATTACTGTTTGCCACTCTCATAGAGATATGGGGTGCGAATTACGAATAAAGCTTGAAATCTCAAAATTTGGGATTTTTGGTTTAGTTCGTGACTCTCTCTCTCTCTCTCTCTCTCTCTCTCTCTCTCATATATATGTATATATACTTCAGTACCTTTCACTTCGCGAGACTCTTCTCTCTCTTTCTTTTGTTGTTGCAATTTCCTTGTTCCCCTTTCTTTTCCATTTCCTCTTATGGCATTCCTTTCCAAATATTCACTAGATTTGTCTTCTAGTTTTGATGTGCTCAACATCCTTAGATGCCACTTTTGGGCTGGGAACGTTTTAAACAAACAATTATTTCGTCAGTGGCCATATGACTTATCTAAGCAACGCGCTGGCTTCTTTGTGCGTTTTAATATCTATCCGAAATTGTTTGACGATCTACCTCTGCCTCCTTTGGTTACGTCTAGCCATTCCAATTGGGGAGAAACTGTATTCCTCCTTCAAGAAATGGCTACCTTTCCTTTCGAAACTGGCATGCATGCTCCAACTCCTCTCACGCCGACTGCATATACCGTTCTGGTTTCTTTCCCAGTTACTGGTTGTTAGATTCCATACTTGCCAATTATGTAGGTTTAATCCCTGCTTATCAAAATTGTGTTGAAAAACGAGAGGCGCTCGAATTAGTTAGTGACTTGTGGCAATCTAATCCATCATTAGGTCAGAACCTAATCCTTCGTGCTGATGTTGAGTTTTAATCCACATTGTTACATGACAGGGAATTTCTTTCAGATTGTGAGGGGGCAACGATGACTGCTTTCCGCTTTCATCAAGACCCAGGCTGCCTTTGTTGTAAGGAATATCAGACTACTGCCGCTATGAATTTCTAAGTTAATATATATTGTACGTGTATGTGTATCATATCAAAAACATGTTAATTTAGCATATTTTGACCATATCTTTGCATAAAAATAGATATTGGTTTATGTATCAATCATTTTCCTTCCGTATCCACCGTATCCATGATTTTTACAGCGTATCCATGTCGATACTCGATACATATCCGTTTTCGGGCCGACCGATACGCTACCTCGATACGATATTTTGAACCATGGTTCTATGTTAATCCATTTCCATGGGAAGTTTTTGAAAGATACCTTTAAGATGGGATTTATAGGGTTAACTAATTTTCAAGCATTCATCCAATGAACAGTGTGGGTCAAAAAAACATACACCTGAAATTACATTGATTCAGCTAAAGAAAATATGCAATTAAACATAAGATCTTCATCGATGCCGATTGAGAAGGTTCAATTACTAATCGCCAATCTACTTCCAACTACTGTAATATGGTTAGAAGTAGCCTTCTCACTTGCAAGAGTAAGAAGCAATCAGTAGTTGCCAGATCGAGCATGGAGGCAAAGTATCAGTCCAAGGCTATATTGTGTGTCACCTATAATTATGGCTTTAACTATTACTTCTAGAGTCGGGTTTCTGTACTCAGTATCCAATGAACTTATTTTGTAATAATAAAGTTGCCATCAGTATTGCTCATAACCCTGTACAGCATAGTGCACGAAGCATATAAAGGTGGACTGTCATATCATCAAGGAAAAGCTGCAGCCAAGTCAAATTTGTATTCCTTATATCACAACTAATCTCCAGTAGTAGATCCATAAGTACTGTTCATAACCCTGTAAAGCATTGTCGCACGAAGCATATAAAGGTAGACTCTCATATCATCAAGGAAAAGCTACAGCCAAGTCAAATTTGTATTCCTTAAATCACAACTAAGCTCCAGTAGTAGATATCCTTATAAAGGGTATTTCCAAAGCTTGATTATCAAAAATCATAAGCAAGTTGGGTATAATGAACATCTTCTCCAGCTTTTGGGGTGGGTTAAGAGGAGCATTTCTGTTTTTATCATTATTACTGGATTCCAAATAGTTTTCTTTTCTCATTAAATGTAGTTTTGTACATATAAATGTGTCCTTATATAAATAAAGAATCTCTCTATTCCTCTCTTTCTTCTTTTTCTTCTTCTTCGTCTTTCTCTTATTTGTAACACTTAACCTACATTTTCTACTGTGTATGTATGCCTCAAATACTACTAGAAACACCGGTACCTAACATCAATCTTTTTTAAGGCAAAGGCGTAGACGAGGCATTAGAACCTCCAAAGTTATGAAATATAAGTGGGAATCTAAAGCCTCAAGCTCCCTCATTATTTACTTTGAAAATAGATGAAAATGAAAATTATAAAAAGTTCTAGAACAATACTGATATATTAAATATTGAAGAAATGTTTCAGTTTTCGTTAAAAGATCACAAAGAACAATATTGCAAGCTAGTTGGCTCTATGTACATGAAAACTTAGATGGTTGGGTATTTATAGATTTTTCGGGGTACAACATAGATGTCTTGCATAGGCCTACCAATATATACTCTCCTAGTACATACACTGGGGAGGGAGTTTTCCCGTAAATTGGTCACATACTTCTTTATTTTCTTACATATTATACTATACACAGTTTTACTAGTAATATTTATATATATATTGCAAGCTAGCTAATAGGAAAACTTCTGGTTAGAAGAGTAAGCTTCTAACTCAAGGAGGAGAAGCTTATTTTGATTAGACATGTTCTGGCTAGTACGCCAATTTATTTGTGGTCTTCTCCTCATGTTCCAAAAGTTTTTTTGCGGTGAATTTGAAGGAAAAAATAAAAGGAAGTGGGTTTCTTGGAGTGCTATTTGTTATCCTTTAGCCAAGGGGGGTCTAAACATTAGATCTCTTTCTTGTATTATGAAGTCTTTTCGTCTTAAGCAGTTATGGAATCTTCTTTCCCGTGATTCTATATGGGCATCTTTTATGAAAGACAAGTATATTAAGGGTTCACATATCGTCAATTCTGGGATTCGTTTTGGCTGTTCTAAATTGTGGAGAAACATGTTTAAACTGGTAGATTTTTTCCTCGATAATTGTGTTTGGAATATTGGCTTAGGGAAGGTTGATTTTTGTCATGATAACTAGCTTCGCAGCAGGTCTCTCTCCAAGTGGTTCATTGGTCGTGATTTCCCTTTCTCTTTTGATGTTCAAGATCTAATTGTTGATGAATCTTTATCGTCTTCCTTGGATTCAGATTTGTATGATTTTGTGCTGAATATAATTGATAAGCAGGCTATCGTTCTTCTTCTGCTAAGGATAAATTAGTTTGGATGCCGAACAAAGCTGGTAGCTTCTCTACAAAAGCAGCTTACGAGAGTTGCCTTCCAAAGAGACCTCTTTTTACTGGGTGGAAGTGGATTTGGTTCAGAGTTATTCCTACAAAAATTTCTGTTTTTGTTTGGAAGATTTTTCATCATGCCATTGCAGTTGACTCGGCTATTCAGTTATTGGGCGTTCTGATGGTTTCCAAATGCAACTGTTGTGTTTCTAATGACATTGAATCGTTGGATCATCTCTTTGCTTACGGTCATCTATCGCTACTTCTATATGGGGCTATTTCTCTCATATCTTTGGTGTTACTCTTCCTTTTGATCCATCTATCAAAGGCTTTTGTTATGCTTGGTTTAGCATTGCCCCCTTCTCGTCTCAAATTGGTTTATTGGCAGGTATTTTGCATTCCAATTTTCTTTGGGAACTATGGAATGAAAGGAATGCTAGAAGATTTGATGATAGAGTTCAAGATGTTGACTTTATCATTAGTAAAATTTGAAATTGGTTAAGGGATATCTTGGTTTTTAAAACCAAAAAGATTGTTACCTATTGCTGGCCGTAACATTTTGGGTTCTTTAGGTGTTGATGATATTTTTGTTATTCCTAAAAGACCCAAGATTGTGTGTTGGCACCGGCCTAGGGATGGTTTGATTAAGTTAAACACTAATGACTCGTGCTTAGGTAATCCTGCTTATGGAGGTGGTGGAGGTCTCATTCGGGATTCTGCTGGTTCTTTCAGTGCTGGGTTTTCTCAATTTTATGATGAATGTACAAACATGTGTACAGAACATGGTTTTAAATTTCACCGGCATGCCGCTAAAATTTCGCCAGACACCCGTTGGCCAAATGTCTAGCGAAATCGAAATTTAAAACCCTGGTATAGAAAGACAAATTCTGTTGTAGAGTTTGGCTCGAGATGGGTCTTCTTTATGTAGTCTTAGATTTTTGAGTAGCAATTCTATTCCTTCAAGAATTAGAGCTATTATTTGGTTAGAAAAGATACGACTTCCTTAGGTTAGATTATAGATGTGTCTTTTTACATCTATTTTTAGTTTCATTTTCCTTTCGCGAGGGGTAAGGCTCTTTATATCCCCCCATGTAATGATTCTATTTTTCCCTCATTTTTAATATACAGGTCAGGGTCTACCTCAACCCCCTCCCACCGTTGGGGTGCCTCTTTAACTACGGTTAAAGGGGGTTTTCCTTTTAAAATATATATATGTGTGTGTGTGTGTGTGTGTGTGTGTGTCTGAATGTATTGCAAGCTAGCTGGTTCCAATCCTATTCATAGTCTACTAGGAAAAACCTTTAACGTCTCGCCTTGAAAGGTTTTGAAAACATTAAACATGTTAAATGTGGAGCCTAAAAACTCAAAGGATTTATTATGAAAGAGTTTGGGCCTCAAATGCTGAGCCCGAGGCATTTTCCTTGCATCTTTCCCTGATAGGAGCTTCAAGGTGTAATCCTCATGTGCCGTTTAAAACACTGCTTAGTGTATCAAATTATCTTCACTTTTTAAGTCTTCCTCCATTAAGCATACAACATGATCTAAAAAATCTTAAAAATAGCCTGTTTTTCAGAGTAGGAAAAAACTTACATCATCTTCCCTTAGCAATGATTCAGGCAAATACCTGCACAAAGAGAAACATCAAAGAGTATGAAATCGATCATATTAATTGAGTATGTGTCACATCCCAAACCTAGAGATCTTAATGGAGTCCCTAAAGATTTGAAATAGTAACTCTCACCCCATCCACATGGGAGTGATAGTCAATAAATTGCCAAATTCATTGAACTCGTAAAGATAATTATAAAAAAATCTGGAATTAAAATATCTTAAAAATATCTAATCACATAAACAGCAGAAATAAACTACTCCTAATCCCATGCTTCAATCAAAATCCTACCAACTACTTAAACCTGATCCTAACTAATAATAAAATCAAATAAAAACATAAAAGCCAATAAATCCTACTACACAATCTATTAAAATCATCCATCAATGTTCTCATTATAACTAATATCTTCGTTGTACTCTTGCCCTCCATCTTGATCATTATAGTCCAGTTGTCTCCATTTATAGATCCTAAAATATCGTTGCTTGAAAGCGTAAGCTACACTTAGCTTGTAAGTAAACAAATCAAAACAATATTTAAGAATGAATTAGGGAAAAATTCACTATCCATCGGTATTTCCATAGACAAAAACAGAACATTAGTATATGCAATAAATATATGAACTGATATGCAATGCAATATGATATTCTGGTTCAATTATAAATGAATGCAATGCATGCTCATGCAACAATATATATAATCACCGCGTGTGATTCAAGCACAATCAAATGAAATGCAATATACATGTTGTTTGGTGTTCGAATAGTGTATGTCCTACACTAGATCCAACCCCTGGCTATCCAAGATGTTCACATGAACTATCCCTTGAACACACTGCCAGAATAGGGGGTTATTCTACGTGCGCACCGTAGTTTCTAGGGATTCATCCGACCTAATGGGCACAATCCCCATGCCTTATTTTTTTATCACGGGGACATATCCTAGGGCTTCACCAATATGAAATGTTCCTTGTGAACCATACATTACCCGATCTACTAACAGAATTTCACTCGGGCATCTGTCCACATAACAAAATGTAAATTTGGTCTATTGAGATAGCTAGTCCCTCAACACATGAAAAATAGTCCATCCGGGACTTCCTCACTTATATTGTAAATTCCACATTACAATACCTCTCGATTATGTCCATAATTTCCAAAAATATAAAATTATGGGGTCAAGTCAATGCATTAGACCCACTTATGGTCTAAATGCTCCATAGGCATATGTTGTGCAATTTGAGTTGTGTAATTAACTACGCAATCAATTGTGTATATGAACGTGTGTAATATAACCTGTAAAATATGATCATGATATGCTTGATATGAATTAAAACCAAAATTAAAAATACATATGTTAGGCAAACAAAGCAAAGTTCCTCAAATAGGCAATTTATGCATAATACTTATCAATTTAAGATTCCAACACCACACAATCCCAATTAGATGTTTTAAAGATGCTGGTAAAATTTCATAGCAATTGGACAACTTTCAACTTTGTCGGTCAATTGACGCATGGTTTCACAGATCGGCCGATACCAGTCCTTACCGGCCAGTCTGGTCCCAACCCGCGATACAAAGGATTGTATCATTGGGTTATGGACTGGTGGCTCGGCGACCGATACCGCCGATCCGGTGACCGGTTCTGGCGGTCCGGTGACCGGCCTCCCCGGTTCAGCATCCGGTACCAACAGTTCGCCGATCCGGCAACCGATACCGCCGATCCGGCAGCCCAGTGACCGGTCCGGTGATTGGTTCTGCTAGTCCGACAAACGGTCCCGCCGGTCCGGCAATGGTCCAAAATTTTTTTAATTTTTTTTTTTTTTATTTTCTGAACCGGATCTGGACCAGAACGGGACGGGACCTGTCCGGTCTCCAATTCCGGTTTGTTAAACCTTGGATCGACGACCCGACCGACAGCTTCGATTGACCTCTCAGTCAACCAAAGTGTCTCGGTTGCCTAACCAGTAACCAAAAAATAAAAATACAGAGGTTCGGTCGACCGACCAACTCTCGGTCGCCTAACCCGAGACGAAAAAAAACACCATGTGGACTTCGGTCCGTTGCTCGATCTACCGACAGGTGACCGACGCACGGGAAAACCCATAAATTCTCCGAAAACCCCACCTAAGTCCTTCAAAGCCAAAATTTAAAAAAAGCATTCATGATTCATCATGAAACCCAATTTCGAGAAAAACCTATATTTTAGAACACAAAACAATTCACTTGATACACCTTGAACCTTATATGATTGTTAAACCCAGAAAATAACACTTATGAACATACTTTGGTTAAGGAGTAAAAGAAATAGATTTTAGAGAGGTAGGTTATCTCATACTCAAGGAACATGACATATATACCTATTTCATATCGAAAATAGTGTTTAATTTGAGTACTTACCTTGAATTATCGATGGTGTTGAGTAGAGTGCCTTCTTTTTCTTCTTCAAAGTCTGAAACTTCTGCAAATCTTCAATCTCCAGCCTTTGAACTTCTCCAAAAGCTTGCACGGTTGCTATACTATTTCTTCTCTTCTCTCTCTTGGACTTGTGCTTCATACATCCAAGTCTTATCATTATAAAGATTTTTTTTCTTAGTTCAACTTCGTCTAGGAGTCCTTATTAGTTTAGATCATGTATTAATCCTCAACCCTTAGATTGCATTAGTGAAGTCCTACTTAATCCTAACCATTAGATTAAGAGTCCTTGTCTTAGTTGAACTATCCTTGATTCCTTTTTAATTTTGAATCCTTGTTAAATTAGAACTAGTATTAACTCCTATTAATTTCCAGCCATTAGATTAGATTCATGGTTTAAAATATCGTATCGAGGTACCGTATCGGTCGGCCCGAAAACGGATGTGTATCGAGTATCGACACGGATACGCATGGATAAACTATAAAAATCATGAATACGGTGGATACGCAAGGAAAACGGTGGATACATAAAATAATACCTATTTTTATGCAAAGATAAGGTCAAAATATGATAAATTAACATCCTTTTGATATGATTCACATACACATACAAATTTTGTTTTATTTTGGTCAAAACAATCAATATGTTTCATTTTTGAAGGATTCAAAACTAAGCATACATGATAATGTAACAGGTTAGAATTTCATTAGAAACTTTGCATGTTTAAAAAGTTTCAGACATAATTCTTCATGAACAAAAGTTATGACTGCAACGGCCCAAAAACAGCACAAGTTCCAAGGGAAAAAATGGATGGAGGTTGAGTGTATCTGTGGTGCAAATAAAAGTTGCAAAATGAAAGATAAAGCAAGATGCTAAGCTGTAAAGTAGCTTCCAACTCTAACTGGGGCTGTAGTGGGGAAGAATCCCAGCAAATGGATTAATTTTCATTACATTTAAGACTTCCTTTGACTACTAGATTTAGAGGACAGCATCAAACAAAATGTATTGCAGTCTCAAAGGTATGCAGTCAAAAGTCTTGTTGACCAATATAGGTATAGTTCAAGCGACATAAAATTAATGACCTTTAACTATAAAAAAATAAAAAAAAAAAAAAACAACAACAAAGAGATACCACTAAAATACTCAAAACATAATATGAAAAAGGCTTAACTGCCCCTGAAATTCCAGCACAGAAAAAAAGACCAAAATAATACAATATCTGAACATCATTATTAACAAGCAGCAAACCAGTGTCTAGTGTATGTGTGTGTGAAAGGGAAGAGAGAGAGAGAGAGAGACAGAGAGACAAAAAGACCAAAATAATGCAATATCTGAACGTCATTATTAACAAGCACCAAACCAGTGTCTCTGTGTATGTGTGTGAAAGGGAAGAGAGAGAGAGAGAGAGAGAGAGAGAGAGAGAGAGAGAGAACTGTATTCAGTCCTTCAGCCAGGTCTCCTCTTCTTCAAAATGGAAAGCGAGATCTGGCCATTTAGGAGTCAGAAGCCCTACGCATAACTAATTTTAAGTCCACCGTCCAAGAGTTACGAACCAATCCATGGGGTTGGGCCTGGGAACCATAGTCTATTGGTTGAGGTCTTTACCATTATGGATTAGGCTTCACTTTGTTGAGCCCATGGGGCGTGATTTTGGGCTCACTGACCTAATGGACTAACTCACTGTTGATCCAACATACACGATACGTCTTAAATTTTCAGATCGAAGGGTTGACAATTAAAATCAATAGTTCAAATCAAAATTTAATGGCCAAGTTATTCATCAAATATAAATCAACAAAATTGTTAATTAGTTGTTCAGATCTCAAACTCCTAAATCAAATGCTTGATTGTTAAGATCATGGTTCAAATTATAAAGTAACAGATAAAATTATTGATCAGATTATAGATTAGCAGTTAAAATTGTAAATCCACAGTTCAAATCTCTGAATTTGATCTGATTTACCTATACAGATCAATAAATACATTCAAAATACTCACCAGTGGTTAAGATCATACAAGTAGCCTAGATTTGCAGAAAATACGCCAACATCAACAGTTAAATTATTGATTACCTGCCATCTTAAGTTTTTTGATAATTACCTGCCATCTCAAGTTCAATCTGATTTAAGTTGATAAAGTTCATATAAACATTTAAAATTGTATGTTGATAGTTAAAATTAACTAATTATTGTAAATTCAGATACAATAGGCATAAATAGACATTAAAAGCACACATGAGATTGATTAATTGCTGTATTTTGTATGATATAAACTCTTATATTGGTACTTCTGAACCACGCTCATCCTTTGCGTAGCTTGTAATAATATTTACACAAATTTGTGTCAAAGTTTTTATGTCTACTTTGTATATCCCTATGTTCCCACAGTAGGAATTAATCGAACGAACCGCAATCCTTCATATATATCAGAAGCATGGTTTTAAATTTCGCCAGCAAGCCGCGACATGCCGGAGAAATTTCGCTATTTTTCGAGTTGGTGGTACGAAATCTTGGTGTAATTTGCCAGATTTCTGCCTTTACACCATTTCGCAGAGATGGTGTAAAATTTCGCACATGTCTTAGACATGTGCGAAATTTTAAGTCCAATTTCGATTTAAAAGGGGGGTTTCGTGGATTTCGACCCATTTCGGCCACAAGTTCAAGAAACACTCCCCAAACTTCATTTTTTTCAAACAAAAAGGGTCTAAAACCCAAATTTCTTCTACTTTTTCTCTTA
>JAUPMG010191370.1:0-10187 GCA_031762675.1 Pachysandra terminalis
TTTACATGAAAATCCATAGATCTTAATGTGCCTACTTGCTTTTAAATTCACATAGAGATATCGTGGGTTATCGCAGGAAGGTAAGTTCATTGGTGCTTGAGAGAGACCCTTGGATAGGTTAGGGATTTTCGCTTTCAAATTGGATTATAATTTTCAATAGCATCCGTATTTAGGACTTGATTCAGATTGACTATGATGAAATCAAACGCCTTAGTATTTTGATCTCTTGCTTAAACTCATTCCTTTATTTTCTTAGTTATTACTCTCAATTGCTAGTTATATATTCATCTCACTTTTCAATTGTCTAAATAAAATTTAGGATAGTAATTTCGGTATTTAGTAACGAAAATTCCCTGTGGGTTCGACACTCTATTTCATCACTTTATTACTTGTTACGAATTCGTGCACTTACGAAAAAGTACATCATGTACCATACTCGAGGGTTAGCGAACCTGTATAGGATCTGGCAAACATCCTACCCTTATTTAAGTGGTCCCTTTCACCCCACGGGTTTAGTAAACCCAACAGTAGGCTTCACCAAGTTTCTATGTAGATTTCCACCTCCTGATTCACTTATCATTCTACCTCACCCTAGAATGTAATGCATTACCTAAGATCTCAAATGAGGATAGGCAATGGAATCTATCCACGCGCCTATACACGTGGATAATCCGATTGCCCATTCTCAAAAGCTTCCTACGGTTATCACTCCACAATAATTATATAATCAGCAATCCAATCCATTCACAAGTCACATGCATATCTGTCATTAGGTGGGATGATGGTCACACAATACATCAGAAAGATTAGTTTGACTCCCCTCAGGTTGGTTAGATGCCTTCAGGTCAAAACTAACTTCCAAAACTCAATATCGTACCATGTCCACAACCCTTCACCATCCAACCGAGGATTTCACAAATTTTCCAAGCACTGTGCAAGTTTTCCATTCGTCGGCAGGGTGAACGGTGTACCGAACCCTACCGAATAGTCAACTTTGCTCTGAAAACGGTCTCTGATGGTAGGTTGATCGTTGTACCGAACAACCCTACCGATCCTCTGTGATTTCTGCACTGTTTAGCAAATTCACCGGTGTACTGATGCCTGTCAGATAGCCATTTTTACCTGTAAAGTGCTCTGTGTCGATAGGGTGGTCGGTGGACCGAACCCTGCCGACAGTGCTGTGTTATGGGTTCCTTCTAAGTAATTTTCGATTTTCAAATCTTAACTCCATGACTCCCATTCAAGCCAGAAACATATATAATCGAACAACAAACATTCTAAATACCTCCTCGCATAGAAATCAACACCAAAAACTCCTATTTACCCAATCTAAGCATTATCAACATGGAATCATATAGTGATAAAAAACAAAGCACAAATGAGATCAATCTAACATTCATAAGAAAACTACACCATCAAAGCAACTTACTTGACGTTCTAACCATGTGATGATAGCTTTCAGACGTTCCTCTTCTTCCTCTCTACGAGCCGGTATCTGCGAACACAAATCACTCTCCCTTAAGTGCATGATCAACCCAACGATCCTCTTCTCTTCTCGTCTCTTTTCTTCTCAGCCTCTCTCTCTATTCTTAGATCTCAGATCTAGAATGCAGAGAGAAATGAGATGAGATTGGAAACCCCAAAACCCTAATACCTCCTTGCATTCTCCCATGCCAAACCTACCATTTTTGTTCTTGCATGATCACCAACACACTGATTGTGCACCCAGTTGGATTTGATTGAATTTTATAATTCCGTCAGCCCCAAAGTTCTAACAGTATCCTCATAACCCCAAATCTCATAATTAAAAAACATAGTACCCCCATTTCAATTAGACATCTATTAAATTAGCCCCAATGTTCAATTTAGCCCCTAAAACCACACCCTTCATTTCTGGGTCCCCACATGCCAAATCTGGGCGAAGCCTACTAACCCAATTTTACGGCTTATCTAAATAATTTGATCCCCTCACAACCCCTTACTAAACCTTAATTACAGTTTGACCCCTCGCCTACACTTTCATTACTGCACAGTCACCATTTAATAGAATTGAATTTCATTTATAATTATTTAACTCCACTTAAATAATCTCGTACGAATTATTATTATGAATTTTATGGATCCGGGTCTCTACACTATCAGTGGTGCTACTAAATTAATAAGGAACAATGATAATAGGTCAAAAGAATTGTGATTTGAAATTTAATTAAATAGCGTGAATTTAAAAATAGTTAAGAGTAGTTAAATAGTGAGAATAATTTTAGTAATCAAAGAGTGATTAACTTGATTAATGTGTGTACTTACATATATGTATATATATATATATATATGTATATATATTTAAAATAATTAGTATTTCGGTACCCTTGTTGGCACTCGTCGGTCCACCGACCACGCTACTGAACTAGTGCGACCTAAATACCTTCTATTTGGGGGTTTCCTTCCATTCCTTTTGAAAACCCTAAAATCTTCGCGTTTCCCTTCCTTAAAGCTTTCTCTAACCATCATTGAAGCCCTTTCCAAATCACGAATCACATTTTCCCTCTACATCAAGCAAACCAAAATCACCACTTTCCATTGACGAGAACCTACCAATTAAGGATAATCTTCTTCTCTAAACCCTAGAAATTTTTTTCCCTTGTATAAACTTCCCAAACTTTCCTTTTAATCTTCAATCAAAATTTGAAAAACATCCTTTCCAGAAATTGAGGGTATTTTCTTTTGCTAACCCTAGAAAACTCAAATGGCCCAAACCATCCTGTCCTTGGCGATGAGAAAACCTAGCACGACCTTAAACTCAATCCTCACATTTGTCCCATCCTTCAAACGTGCCGAGAGCAAAGAGAGCCACCAAGGACCCAGAGCCCTCGCGATGCACAGTCGTGGCTCCAAAGAAGAGAAAGGGTGGGACAATTTCATCGCGCCCACCGCCACCGGAATCATCAACCGACTCATTCAAACTCGATTCGAGTCCAAGCCAAAAGCGTAGACCCTCGACACGTCGGCACCCTCCTGTACTTGAGAACGATCACACCCACTCCTTCGACCGGCCAGTCATCATCGAGAGGCCGACAGTCATTGAGGATGTGCGGCCCTACGACGTGGTCGACATCTTGGTCAGCGTAGGATGGATACCTTTCTTACACTGGAGCTGAGCGGCACATCCATCGATCGCCCAGTATATGTATACTTCAATGGTCTCCTGCAGCCAGTGAGGTATGTATATTAATTTTGATGTGAATGGTCGAGCTCAACACTTGTTAGTACCCCTCATAGGAGAGATCATGGGATCATCCATGAACCCAACCTAGTTGAATTAGACACTCTAGAGAGAGAAGTGGCCACTAAGAGACTGTGTGAGGAGCGGGTTCATTGGAGAGATGGCAATGCACTCTCTGTGACTGCTATGAAGCCTCTGTACTGCATCCTCCACAATATCTTCATCCGCAATGTGTACCCTCGGTCAGGGAATAGCACTAGCCTCACCAGCTTCATGGTTCAAGTCCTGAATCAAATATAACTAGGACATAAACCCTGCCTTCCAAGCCTAATTGTGTAAAATATCATCAGCACTATCACCTACCCCAAGAAATCAACCCAAACACCTTTTGCTTGCTTGATGTGTACCATGGCACGGAGATGGGGTGTGCCTATGCCATCTACCAGGGAAGAGAAACTGGGCCAGTATTTCTCAAAGTATAACAACGCCAACATGGGAATCCAGCTTCCGCAGCCCGATAAACCTGGGAGGGATCAGGTACCTCAAACAAATGTAGCATCCACCTCGGCAACGGCTAGAAGGTTTCCAAACCAACAACACGGGAGGAGGGACCGGACCATGGAAAGCAAGATGGAGGTGTTAGAGAAAATCACGAAAGAGATCCGAACTGAGTTGCGGGAGCATCGATTGGTGTGGGAGAGGACCGCTGACCAAATGATGGAGTACTTACGAGATCTAGTCTCCTCCTGCTGCAGGACCGATGATGCAGTGCCTCCACAACCCTGTGTGCCAGTACCGAAACCGGATTCACTGCAGGAAAGGACGGGAAATGGAGATGCGTAGTGAGGGAGGAGATTCTTGTGATGGTTAGAGTCTTGGGGAGGGAGCCCATTGACTAATGATTTATTTTTGGGATAATATGAACCTTGTTTTGATTAGACATGATTTAGTAGTGTTGTGACTACCCAACTTAATATGTAACTTTGATATTTGTAGGATTTATGAGTAGCTTTAAATGAAATGCTAGAATGTTTTATGCTTTAGACAAGAATTAGTAAATGTGTGGTTTGCCTATTATGCTTATGATGATTGTTGTGAAATCTGCTTCGAACTGAACCCGAAGGGTGTGGTTAGGAGATAATGGGGCTCTGCTGAAACTGATTGAGAGTATCCCAATTTAAGTAGGACCTGGCGTTCTCATAGTAAACCTTGTCATCTAGGAGATCCAGTGGAGGGACTAGCACTGACCGATTTTGGGGATGAAATCCTTTTAAGGGGGGTAGGTTGTAAGGACCTAAACCCACTAACAGAAGCCCACATTTCAAATCGTGTAATTTAATATAAAAAATGCCAGTTTACTAGACCTAAATGGCATATAAGATAAAAACATTTGATACCAGGGAATAAAGTTTAAAAACCTGTAGTATTGGGGGCCTAGCACTAATAATTGAAAGTTGGTATGTCTGACCATGTCCTAGGCATATCTGACCCAATCCATGGAATTAGAGGGGGGGAGAAAAGTGTCAGTTCCACCACCCAAACACTCCTTATAAGAGGATGACAAAATAGGGTAAACGAAGATGATGATTGGAGAAGAGAAAATGAGTAGACTAGTGTGGATCCGGATGGGGGAGGCTACCTCGACTTGTTCTTCTTCCTACTGTGTGGAGAAAAGAGATGAAAGGGAGACATCCTCTGTTGGAAAAGGATCTGGTAAGTTGTGTGATGTTGTTGTTCGATTATGTTTATGAGATTGTATTGTTTATGCTCTGTTTTTGCATATTGGTATCGGTCATTGATCTTAGATGGCCAACACTAGAACTCAATAGAGTTTTTATGCATTGAGTTGGGGGATAAAGGTGATAATGGAAAATCCGATTCAAAAGAAAAAAAGGGGAGTATCCAACATCATCATCTTGATCCATTGACGGAATCGGACTAATATACTTACCTATTGGGGATAGGCCAGTTAAGACGACAATGTCTGAGGTTGTCAATGTCATGGTGCCAAAAGAGGGAAAGAGAAAAGAGAAGATTGCTTGACGAAAAAAGAGGACAGAGAAAGGTAACAAAACTCATGCTTTGGATAAACTTGGAGGGAAGAACGAGAGGTTTAATAGCCAAAAGAAAGGATTTGACTGGCTACCAAGTCTTTTCCCAAGATAATGGCTTAGTGAAGATCAGTAATTACCTCATTTACGTCTCTTCGAAACTGACGGAGAGCCTAAGACACGCAAAGGGAGGTAAGGGCATGTGGTACGGCATATATTCACCTATCTCCACTGGCCAATAACAACACGACACGTGGTGCCAGAATGCCACGTGTAGCGCCAAGCACGGCGCCAGGAAGCCTAACATCACACCAATCATGGCATATGAAAGAGGCACAATCGTACTGCTGATCAACGACGTACAAGGTGCTAAGTGTAGCACGGATCCCGACGTACAAAGAAATCAAACGAGCGCTAATCAACGGCATACAAGAAACCAAGTGTAATGCTGATCAATGGCATACAAGAAGCCAAGTGTAATGCCGAGATCATCACTCAAGAAGCCGAGTGTAGCATTGAACATGACGCACGAATAAGTTAATTCGAGCATGAAGGATACTTAGTTCTTATAGGAAACCAATAAAAGTGAGACACTTGTCACACGTAGGACTAAGTCAGCACCATTGCGCATGAACATGATGGAGTCATAGATGTGCAACGCGTGGCAAGGAAAACCAAGGCAAGTGAGCTCACACGGCCGGTCCACTCCCCATGAAGAGAGAAAAGCGCGGGAGTGATCAACCCACGTTCTGAGAAAAGACGACATGCAGATGTTTGTGTAACCATATTGAACAGTTACATGATCTATCAATGCCACTCTTTAAAAGGAAGATGACCTGCTTCTTCTCAAACTCTCCAGCAACATCTGCACAAATCCAACAAATTCTAGCACAACGCTGCATCTTAAGACTCCGGGTCTCTTATCCTCCTTATCGTTTCCTCCACTACAACACCAGTGCCCGGTTCCTCTGTCGCTCAACAGTCACCCTCACTCCCTGTAGTATTGTCTTTAGCATTGGCAAGCCTATCCAGTCTGCATATGCGACCATAGCCATTAGGAGGAAAAGCTCCTTTGTTCGTCAATCAATCCAGTTTGAGCCACTGCTCTCAGCCTCAAACTTATCACACTAATTTCCTCCGAGAAGCTACTCTCAATCACAGATGCCTATCTAGCCTGCTCACGCTACCGCTGCCATTGCATAACTCCGCATGTTCATCCGCCTTCTTTTCTATCTTTTTCATTTTTATCATTCTCTCCTGAAAAGATGCCTGTAAGTAGTCTATCCAGAGCCCTGACCATGAATACTGTGATAAGCACCACTAGGTTACCATCCTTCTTCTATCTTCTCCTTTGTTTTATTTAAATTACACGTCGTCGACGGTCCTGTTTTTTTAATCTTGAATAAACACTTGGTTTGGAACTAGACTCTTTTTTACTTCAACTAGGCTATCATATTTTCACCTTCTGAAGGATTTTAGAAGGATTTAAGGGAAGGGTAAACCCCATACCTTTTGCATCTTTTTGGAACAGATGCATTACAGTGGCCAGTTGCTCTGGCAACTCAGACAGACTGTGTGATTAGGTGCCTGGGGCGAAGCCCCTAAGAAACTATGGACTAGTAAGTCCTGGCACGCATGTGCGATACACACACACACATAATCACTTACACCAACACCATGCCTCGGCGAGAGTCCATAGCCGTGCCCGCCGCACATGCCCGCACAACGGATAACGACCCATACATTGAGGGACAGACGCCCAAAGTAGGGAACAACATGAGACTAGGAGTAGTTTATTTCCATTGTTTTTACTGTTTTGATGTTCGAGGTAATTGGTTATTATTAAAGTTATTTATTTCCATATTTTATAATTTTCTTAATGAATTATATGTGTTTGGAAATGAATTGACTACAACTCCCATGTGGAATGAGGTAAGAGTCATATTTCAAATCTTAATGGGTCTCCAATGAGATCTCTAAGGTTCGGGATGTGACAAATACGAAATTTGGACTTTGGGGCCTACAGTCGAGCCGCTCCTCTTCCTCTTAACACTAACCAAAGGTATAGATTTTTAGGTGAACGGCACGAAACCTTTATAAGCTTCACATGGTACCTTCAATCCGAAGGTGGCTGCTATTTACTAAATCACAATAATCGACGTCAACATTTCTGCAGCTAGGGTTCTTCCTTTCGTTGAGTCCTTTTGATTCCTTCAGATATGTGAAACTAATACCAAGATCAGAGAAAATAATGCATCATAGTTTATCTTTCAATCAAGTTTTATTCATGACTAAATAACATAAATTGTTGATGATAGAAACAAATAATCAAAAGGAATGATAGAAAGAAGGTTGGTGACCACCTGGTGGTTATCGCAGTGGCCGTGGTCACGGTTTGACTGGATATACTACATCTAGGCAACTCCTCAAGGTAGATGATAAAAATGTAACGGATAAAAAGAAAACTGGTGAACAGCGATGGTCAACGCAATAGCCGTAACATGTGCGAGCAATTTGAAAGAGCAGGTCCTCTATAACTTGTCACGCCCCGGATCTCGCAGCACAAATCCCTGGAGAGGGTGGCACGGATCACGAGGTGAGACCTTCGGGATCCACACATGGACTGCGGATTGCTACCAAACCACAAGGAAGAACAATAAGAGTAATCAATACTTTCATTGAACGTTTAATCAGAGTGCGGAAGTCTAATCAAATTGTAGAGTCAAATTAGACTATTACAAGCTTAAATGATCGTAAGCTTCAACTGAGCCTAGATAAACGAGGGTCTGAACAAATCCCAGCAAGTTCCTCAACAAAATCAAGTCTGTTACTGTCATAAATCCCTCGGAGCTCAAATCCTATAAAGCAGCATATAACATCTAAGTCAAGCATTAATAGGATCAGCAACAATACGAGCTAGAACAGCAATCAATCCTCCCATCCTACAACATGAGAAGTTGCGTGAGACATTAAATGCCCAGTAAGTGTGAGACAGTTACCTATCCTATTATGGAAATCAGATCAAGGGTTAGTACAACAATAAATCATAATATAAGATGAGTAATTTAATATGAAATGAAATGAATGAATGAACAATCACATGATCTATAAATGACGTAGTGCAGGCAACAATCATAATATGAATGCATTGAAGGCTAACAATCATAATGTAAGATGCTAAATGAATGACTAAGCTAACGTATCCAGATAACTGGACATTAACCCTAAGCTTCTCAACTAAACAAGTTCAAGACATCGTCCTAGGGACTGCCCGAAGCCCCATCTTCATTCCGGGCACTAACCCATGGTATGAAGTCCAGCATATGGCTAATTTCCGAGTGTACCATACTCGAGGGGTAGCGAACCTATATAGGATCGCGCAAGCATCCTACTTTATTTAAGTGGGCCCTTTCACCCCACGGGTTTAGTCAACCCTTCGGAGGCTTCACCAAGTTTCTCCGTAGATTTCCACCTCCCGGTTCACTTATCATTCAACCTCAACCTAGAATGTAATGCATTAATTAGGATCTCAATTGAGGATAGGCAACAGAAACTATCCACGCGCCCATACATGCAGATAATCCGATTGCTAACTCTCATAAGCGTCCTATGGTTATCACTCCACAATAAACATAAAATCAGTAATCCTTATTCATTTCCAAGTCACATTCATATCTGTCCTAGGGTGGGATGATGGCCACACAATACATTGGAATGTTTAGTTTGACTCCTCGCATGTAGGCTAGCTGCCTTCAGGTCAAAACTAACTTATGGAACTCAATTTTGATACATGGCCGAAGCCCTTCACCATCCTCCCGAGGATTCCACAAATATCTCAACACTGTGCAAGTTTTCCATTCGTCGGCAAGGTGGTCGGTGGACCGAACCTTGCCAAATAGCAGATTTGGCCATGGATTTGGTCCATGTCGGTAGGGTGGTCGGTGGACTGAGCATTCCTACCGATCCTCTGTGTTTTCTAGGCTGTTCGGCAGGGTTGTCGGTGGATCGATGCTTGCCGAATAGCTGATTTAGCCTGAAAGGTGCTCTCTGTCGATTGGGTGGTCGGTGGACCGAACCCTTCCGACAGCACCATGTTCTGGGTTTCTCTTGGGTAAGTTCTGGATTTGAAATCTCAACTCCATGAGTTCCATACAATTCAAAAACAAATAAAATCAAGTACCAAACACACTAAATACATCCTAGGGTAGAAATGAACACAAAAACTCATACTTACACCGATCTAAACATTATTATCATAGGAATCACATCAATCGTCAAAAACAGAGCATAAGAAGAATCAATCCAACATTCATAAGAAAGCTACACCATCTACACAACTTATTTGATATTTATAACCACGTAATGATAGCTTGCAGACGTTCCTCTTCTTCTTCTCTATGAGCCAGTGCCTGAGAACACAATTTGTCACTCTCTTAGTGCACGATCAACCCAATGATTCCTCTTCTCTTCTCTTCTCAGCCTTTCTCTCAGTTCTCAGATCTAGATCTCAAGGGATTAGGCTAAGAATGGAATCCTCAGACCCATTTAGCCTTCTTTCAATTCTCCCCATCCCCTTTCCATATCCGTAATCCTTCACGATCAACAACACGCTTATTGCGCTCCAACAAAGACATTTGAATGAAATATTTCATTCAACCCCCAATTCTCCATATTATCAAGTTTAACCTCAAATATCATACATATATAACACAAAACCCCATAACATTAATTAAACATGTAATATGATCTAATTATATCTAGAAAATTACCAATTTAGCCCAACTCTAATCCTTAGTTATTAATGTGCATATCGAAGGCAATAGGTTCATGCATTCCAATTCTAGCTTTATAAAATGAAGCTATCCTAATTACTTATAATTATTCTTAAATAGACTAATATGAGTTTCTATATATAT
>JAUPMG010191381.1:0-10187 GCA_031762675.1 Pachysandra terminalis
CTCCAAAATTGTCTCTGCATTAATAAATTAAGCATAATTAATACAATTAAAATATAAAGCAATGGTAATAAAGAATTTGTAATTTCTATGTAAAATGAAGACTATAATATGAGAAAATACCAGATAAGTTATGCAATTAAGGATATAATACGTAGTATTTCATGACTTATCATGAGGGCAAGGAATGTGCCACAAATGGAGCCAGAAAGGATCAAGGGAAGTATTGTCCGTAGCTTTATTCACCAACATATTGTATATTGATGAAACAGAAAATTTGCCGGAGGCGATGAGTTTCCAAATGGGTCTATCCTCAGACAGGTTGGAGTTGATCGAGATTGCAGTGATGCGCTCGACCATCTCATCGGGCCACAACTTAGCCAGAATTCGTCCTCTCCAAACAAAAGTCTGTGGATCAATTAATTCAAAAACTTTAGAATAAGTGGTAGTAGGGGTTATACTTACCTGGTTGACAGATGGAGTTGATGGTAGCCAGCAAGGGTCCTGGACATCCATTTTTAAGCCTTTGACAATTTGCCAACCCAAATCAAGAGACAACTTTTGTTTGATGCGGCAAATAGATTTTAAAAAATGTGAGTCAGTTGGCTTAGCAAAACGTTCAGGAAATTAGAATTCCTGAAACACTTAGATTTTGCAAGTCAGCACTAAAGAGCATTGCTATCCAATAGTAACATCCAGGCTTTCTTGAGAAGGGGGGCCTTATTAAACTGGTTAGGGACTTTTTTTTTATGTTCAGTCCGCTAGCTTGTTTGGACATGATAGTGTGGAGTTTTTGTTTTTGCTCATTATCATTCCAAAGGAAACCCTAACAGCTCGATCGAGTTTATCAAGTATAGAACAGGGGAGCTTTAGACAAGCTATAAGATTCTGAGGCTGAGCAGACATGGTTGAATTGATCCGAGTGGTATGCCCAGCTTGGGTGAGAAGTCTAGATTTTCAGCCACAAAGTTTTTCAGTCAACTCTGGTTAATAGTTTAGTAAAGTGCACTTTTGAAGGTTTTCCAGAAGTGATAGGAATACCCAGGTAAGTCTTGAAGTTTTTAGTCCAAGGAACTTTAAAAATACTGATCAACTCAGCCTTGGGTCGACCAACAAGATTTTTACTGGTAAGTATGAACGATTTCTGGAAATAGATCAATTGACTTGCCTCAATGCATTATCTAGATATAGTATCATTGATCATAAGGCCAGCAGAATTGCTCATCCAACCAAAGATGATGAGGTCATCAGCATACATAAGAGTCAGTTGGCTTAGCAAAACGTTCAGGAAATTAGAATTCCTGAAACACTTAGATTTTGCAAGTCTGCACTAAAGAGCATTGATGTCCAATAGTAACATCCAGGCTTTCTTGAGAAGGGGGGCCTTATTAAACTGGTTAGGGATTTTTTGTTTATGTTCAGTCCGCTAGCTGACATGAAAATCTTCGACCACTTGATAGTGTGGAGTTTTTGTTTTTGCTCATTATCATTCCAAAGGAAACCCCTAACAGCTTGATCGAGTTTGTCAAGGATAGAGCAGGGGAGCTTTAGACAAGCTATAAGGTGCTGAGGCTGAGCAGACATGGTTGAATTGACCCGAGTGGTATGCCCAGCTTGGGTGAGAAGTTTAGATTTTCATCCACAAAGTCATCAGCATACATAAGATGGGTAACTGAGGGGTTCCTTCTACTGATTTTGATACCTGTATCGAGTCATTCGCTTCGGCAAGGTCCAAGGCATATGAGAGCATTTGTTGGCACAAAATAAACAGACAAGGAGAAAGAGAATCCCCTTGCTTGAGGCCACATTGGGGCTTGATGAAGCCCGTTGAGCAACCATTTATAAGGATACTTTATGACACATATCACACAGAACATGAAAAATTGAATCCACTTAGGGTGGAAGCCCAAGGCGCTTAGAGTTCGGTCTAGAAAGACCGAACTAATTTTATGCTTTTTTGAAATCAAGTTTAAGCGCAAATAAATTGCTTTTTCTTTTTCGTTTCTTTCCAATCTATACTTGTATTAAAAGCAAGTAGTACTTTTAATAATATTTTCGAACATTATTCTTTTTTTCCTTTTTTTTAAATTTTAATTCAAATTAAAACGTTAGATGTCCTTTTTTTTCTATGAGAATAAAGTCGAACATGATTTGGACTCTATCCAGGATCATGGTGATCCTTAACAGGTAAATTGTCTAAATTCTTTCGAACCTCTTTAATGTTATCCCGATTATCTTGATTGAGGCAATTTTCAAATAACTTTTTAATATATTAATTAATTATATTATTTTGATTATCTTGAGCCGTAGAAGAAGTCGAAACTAAAGTGCTTGAAGCATCGAAATCCGAAGGTCCTGCCGTGCTACTCTGTTGCTCCTTTAATACCGGTAATACATTCCTTCCATGAATCCCTTTTTTTTTTCTAATTTCTGTTTTCGTTTTATAACTTTTATATTACGCTTTAGTTTGAAATGACTCCTTAGTAATTGTACCTTTTGAGTTGTTATATATTGTTTCGTGGGTGGTTATGTGAATAGTCACCAAGTATTAGATTATTGATCGACGGGAACGTAAATCAACGAGAGATCGTATCTCGTCTCTAGAAGAACTAAATAGTCAAACTAGTAGACCGTCTAACACCGGTCGAATCAGGCTAAGGAGAATAATGGGTTTCCAACTCCTAGGGCTCTAATTGAGATTCTGACTGTACCTTTTGCAGGCTGCCTACGTACTCAAACAGGGATCAAGTCAGACGTAGTTCAAGGTCTAGTAATTTTGGCAGAGGTATACCTCTTTGTAATTTCTCTTCTCCTTTTTTTTTTATCCCCGGTTTCAAGGAAAGTGAGTCTCTATTTATAGAGTTGAAAGAAAAGTTAACTACAGTTAGAATTCCTAACCACTATTTCTGACAGTGGTTAAAACGTTCACCTGAGATAGTACGCATCATGTACCCCAGTCTCTTAGGTGTACCAAGTAAAGTCGTTTGGATAATTACAAGTTTGCCACTAAGAGACCGTGACATGACCTATAACCCAAAATATGGCCTAGTGTTGGCGAGCCTCACGACACCTCGATATGAGCGTTGGCGATCAGTAGATATTCGTGGTAATGAAAGCTGTTTAGCCTTGTCATCGTTGAGATTATCTAGTCTTGATGCCATCGAGGCTACTAGTCTTAATACTTTCCAGGTCCTCGAACCTTAGTACTTTTGAGACTGTCTGACTTTTTACGTCGTCGAAGTTTCCTCTAGACGGAGGTGTTCCTTCTACGTCGTTGACCATCGCTTTGGACTGAGGTAGTATCGTTATGCTGCAATGTATGTGTAACCTTCTACGTCGTCGAGCATCGCTCTAGATGGAGGTAGTATAGCCTTCAACGTCGTTGAGTATCGCTCTAGACGGAGGTAGTATTACCTTCAACATCGTTAAGCATCGCTCTAGATGGAGGTAGTATCGTCTTCAACGTCGTTGAGCATTGCTCTAGACGGAGGTAGTATTACTTTCAACGTCGTTGAACATCGCTCTAGACGGAGGTAGTATCACATTCAACGTCGTTGAGCATCGCTCAACAACGGAGATAATATCGCCTTCAACATCATTGAGCATCGCTCTAGACAGAGGTAGTATTGCCTTCAACGTCGTCGAGCCTCGCTCTAGACGGAGGTAGTATCGCTTTCAATGTCGTCGAGCCTCGTTCTAGATGGAGGTATTATTGCCTTCAACGTCGTTGAGCCTCGCTCTAAACGGAGGTAGTATCGCCTTCAACGTCGTCGAGCAATAAAACATGTTAATATATTTTTAATTTTCCGATTTATAAAGTTGATTCTACTTTAAAATTTATATACAATTATGTCCACTTTTTTTATCTGTTGCCGTAAACACGGCAGCAACAAACTCCTTCACCCATGTTAAAACTCTCTCAATCAAACTAAAATTCTATTTTAACAATATTATATATAATTAGCTCTACACAATCCATCAACAACTACTTCCGTTCAAGCTTTGATTTTGTTCTTACAAGAGTATTTTTAATTTCTCATATCTTCAAATCTTGCTAGTGTTTGGAAAGTGTGGGAGAGTGCCTTGAGTTATCTGAATTTGAATGTTTTATTAGTCAATGTCAATACTATTCATCAAAAAATAATAATATTTTAATACTTTATATATATTAACGACTACACATTGTTTGTGCAAACTAGCTTTTTTTCCGCAATTATACTAGTCTTATGTAGACCTCGAAAGAATTAGTAACTTAAAAAGTTTAAATCGCTAATACTAAGGGGTTTTGAAATATGAATTGATGAATTGATTAGTTGAATTGCTAAGTCTGTAAATTTTGAAAAATAAAATATGAGTTGGACGACCGTCACGCACAATGCACGTGCGCCATTGCTAGTAATATAAAATAGTGTTTTGCGAAAAAGTATTTTGCGTTTGTTACCTCGATTCTCAAACAAAAACAGTGCAAGAACTATTTGATTTGTCCGAATGCTGTACATACTGTAGCTCCTCCTCACTGCCTCCAAATTCTTTATCTTGATTGGATGTCAAAGACGACCCCACGAGTGAAACAAATGGTTCATGCTCGTATGATCTCGATGCTGACCCGCCAATTGGACGGTAAAGATTGACTCAACTTTAAGTCAAAACGCCACGTCAAATAGAATGACTAGTGACGAGCAACAAAAGTCACCAACCCGAAAGTTACTTGCCAAAAAAACCTGCAAGTAAAGGGTACCGACGTAGCGTCCATGTAGATTGCATATGCAAAGCTTTGGTTGATTGATCTGAACCGTTGAAAAGGAAAATCAGACTATTTTTCGAATTTCTTCCATTGATTAAGCTGATTAAGTTCGGTTGCGTTGGCCTGGCTTCTGTTTTTGGATAAGCACTTATTGGATAAGTGGCTCAATAGGAACACTTATCCACAACAGCAATAAGTTGTTTACTTGAAGATAATAGGGTTTGATAAATACATTTATTTAAGTGTTGTTTAGGTCGAAACAGATCGGATCAACTCGACATGGGCCCCAACCAAGATAAAACCCAGGAAATTAGCTTGGACCTAACAAGTCGGGAGATAGACCCAGCAGGCTAGCGCGAGCCCGGTTTATCAATAAAGGTTGGCACGAACTCAAGTTCGTTATCAAAGGCAGGACTTGCTATGAACATGAAGTAATGAAGTGGGCCAGGTGTTAGCAGAGGAACGTCTGAGGTTCCTCATTATTAATCAACTGCAGAACGGTTATAATGGAAGCCTATAAGAAGAGATTCGGCTATAACGAAAGAGCTCTTCAGCAAATCAACTCAACAACTACACAGCTTTATCCCTGATTGATCCCTAGTGATCATTTGCTATCCATTAGCATTCTGCAAGGATCCTGCTACACCTACTTCGTCATCCAAACTAGTCGGTCACGGAGGAATCCCAGTCAGACGTTCTTCAGAACCCCTCTTGTCATTGCCTTGCATGCCGAGTTGTGCACCCGTGAAGTAAGTTAATCACGTCCCATAATCGGAGCCCAAAGACCTGCCAGAGGTTTTTTGTATATTCTTTACTTTAATTTTTGTATGTCCAAGTTAGAAGGTTTACATTCTAGGTTGTATGCTAACATTTTGTTCAAGTTTTTATATAAAAGTGCTGTTGATTGCGTAAAATCAGTTTCCCTGGATCAACCATTGATCCTTCGAGAATGGAAGCCACATAATCGTCTGGTTCAAATCGGTCATACATTGACCGATTTGCTTTGATAATCAACTTATGCAGTTTAACTCACATAACCTATCTTTCAGGTAAACTCTTAAGAGTTCTGGCACGCTTGCACCCACTTCGGTCCTGCGACCGAGAGTGAAATCTACCCTCGAACCGATCGGGAAACAATATAGCCACATTTCGGGCCAACATCTTTTTGGCACGCTAAGTGGGACACATCTGGTGAAGCTAAATGGCACCAAAAACTAGAGCTGCTGGACAATCAAGAGATGATGACCATGAAGGGATGGATATTATCCAAGAGGAAGTACTAAAAGTAGTGCTACCCAGGCTGAAATGCTAGGCCAGGCCAATCCCATGGTAGAGGTAGGATCGTCATCTGCCACATTTAATAATATCGTTTTAACGACTTTGCAAGCCATAAACCATACCTTGATGAGGATAGGCGCCGATCAAGGACGCACATATGCAGCCATTGCAGAAGGATTCACTAGAATGCCTTCTGAGATGGAGTCCTTGATCAAGCGTGAACATAATTTGTCCAGAGAAAGTGAAAACTCGGCTGGGAGAAACATTAATGGGAATAGGGTGTTTAATCCTGTTTAATTACCGCTAGCCAGGCCTACTCCTCTAAGGCCAGCTAGGCCAATAAATGACCGAAATGAGCCCCTTGGCCATAAGGGTCAGGCGAGGACCGACCAGGTGCTGCCGAATGTTAATATTCAGGCACCTCCACCGGTCAGAGGGATGGAAAGAGACCAGGTATATCACTGGGCCCAAGAGGCGGTGGCTAACATGCCAGCCCGACAGTTGTTTAGACCATTATACCGTAAACCATACCCTGATTGGGTAGATCTTAGATATGAATTCCCCAGGGGCTATAGGATCCCTGAATTTTCATTATTCTCAGGAGAGGATGGTCAATCGACCATTGAACATGTAGGCTGATTTATGGTACAGTGTGGAGAATTATCACCAAGTGAGCATCATAAGTTAAGGCTATTTGGGAACTCCCTGACAGGCCAAGCGTTCACTTGGTACGTAACCTTATCCCCTAAATCTGTCCAACATTAGGCTGAAATGGAAGAAAAGTTTCACTCTCAGTTCTACCGGATTGAACCAAAAGTATTCATAGCCGATTTAGCTCGGTTAAGAAAATTGCTGGATGAAACGACAGATAGGTACATAAGGTTCGAAAAGGTAAGAAATAGATGTAGGATAGTCCTTCCCGAAACAGAATTCATTAAGCTGGCCCAAAATGGCCTAGATATTGAACGTCGAAAGAAGTTCGATGGGATGGAATTCGAAGATCTATTCGAATTATCAACTAGGGAGGCCAAATATGAACTGATTCTATAGGAAGAGAGTCATGGAAAAACAACCACCTTTGGGACTTACTTCCAAGACCCCAATTATGAATTAGCCTTGGCCGAAGTAATATCTAACAAACCTTTTACTTGTATGGTTTTAAAGAAAATGATAGCCAATACACAGATGGAAGGGAAGAGAAATTTCCCAGACAAGGGAAGAAGTTTTCCTTTGAAATTTCAAAGGTTGACGAGATCTTTGATCACCTATCAAAAGGGAAGTTCATCCGGCTACCAGAAGGGCATAAAGTGCCTTCATCCGATGAATTAAAAAAGGGCGAATATTATAAGTGGCATGGGTCCTGAACTCATTCAACTGCTGACTGTTATATTTTTCGGTCTATGATACATGACAGCATTGACCGAGGATTACTTCAGTTCCCTGAAAAAGGGAATGAGGTCATGGAAATTGGCACTGATGCGTTTCCCACCACTTTCCCGGTCAACATGATTGGGACCAGACTGAGAAGTTCTCATTTGAAGGTTGATTTAAGGCCTGGGGCAATTCCCTCGGTAGAGGAAACAAAATCGGGAACGACAGGCCGTTAGGAAGCTATAGTCGTCGTCTCCATGACCGAGTGGTTTTTCCACCCAATCATCCAGATGCTCAGGACAGAGTCCATCAAATGCGTAACATTTGTGACAGATGCCATGAAGAGATGAAAGATCAAGTCAGGCAAGTAGGAAGCAATTACCACCAACCATGGCGGCCACAACCTCGGCAATACATGCCAAATTATTATCAAAGGCCTCCCGAAAAGTGGTACCTGAACAGGGATGACCACTCATACAACACTCACCCAGGAATAGTTAAACCCCTAGGGGGCAGAAACGATAGGTGGACTGCTTGCTCACTCCCAAGTGCAGGAGTTCGAAGAAATATAATTCTCGGTGAGTCCGAGGTCGAACCACAAAGAACACGGAATTCAAGACAAAAGTGGGTTAAAGAACAAATATAATAGTAGAAAATTACTGGTAATTAAAAGAAATAATTAAGGGATTAATAAAAATAAATAAAAGGGATTAAAATCAGTGGAGAAAATGCTCAGGCATCGGGGCAGTTCCTTGAACCGGTATGAAATTCATTGTAACTCAGGTAAAATATCATATATTTGATTGATATGAAGACCTTTGATTTGGTTGAACTAAAATAATTCAGGAACACTTCATAACCGTGGTTAATGACGTGGCTAGAATACTTTTATAAAAAACCCTTCAATTTAATTCTAGATTCCTATTAGAAACCATGAGAAATTCCTCTTAATAATGAGAGAAACATGATTGAACTCATAAAAAGTATGGAAGAACCCATACATCACACGGAATCAAAATAGATAAACAATCAAACACAGTTCTATTAAAATCAAGAAGAATTACAATAAAAGCACATACCAATTACAAGAGAACTTGATCCCTAGTCTTTCCAAGAGTTTAGGCTGCCAAAAAAGAAGAAAAATGCAGAAAAATCTAAAGAATCAAGAGCAAGAAGAAAAGTAGAAAAATGGATGATTAAACTAGTGATTCTTCCCCCTTATATAGAGCTCCAATTTGTCCTCTTTAGTTTGAAAAAGAAAACCTTGAAGAAAATAGTAACTTCCTTTTGATTTCCTCCAAACAGGAAACTTCACGAGTTTCCTCTTGTACCACCGATTGGACCTTCAAAACGATCGAGGTGGACTTTGGTATATTCACAAAAATTGTAGCTCTACTTCTTAACTTTCCGGGGACACTAAAATCATCTTATTTGGACGTTTCTATAATGAGTTGTGGTCAAAATACCAAGATCTCTTCAGTGAAATTCTGTAAAGTAAATTTCCTAAACTCAAAATAGAAACCCCCTTTCTTGTGGAGCAAGCCTTCACGAAAATTGAACACCAATCAAGCTAAGGACTTCTAGAAGCCTGTCCTTCTTCTATATTATTTTTAGAATGACTTTTTACTTGATAAAAGTCGAAGTAAGTTATGCTTGCTCACTCCCAAGTGCAGGAGTTCGAAGAAATATAATTCTCGGGAGTCCGAGGTCGAACTACAGAGAGCACGTAATTCAAGAAAAAAGAGTGTTAAGAACAATTATAGTAGTGAAAAATTACTGGTAATTAAAAGGAATAATTAAGAGATCAATAAAAGTAAATAAAATGGATTAAAATTAATGGTGAGGATGCGCAGGCATCGGGGCAATTCCTTGAACCGGCATGAAATTCATTGTAACTCGAATAAATTATATGCTTGATTGCTATGAAGACCTTTGATTCGGTTGAACTAAAATAATTCATGAACACTTCGTAACCGTGGTTCCCGATATGGCTAGAATACTTTTAGAAAAACCCATTCAAATTAATTCCGAATTCCCATTAGAAACCATAAGAAATAAAAATAATTAAGACCTCATACATCACAAGGAATAAAAATAGATAAATAACCAAACATAATTCAATTAAAATGAAGAAGAATTACAATAAAAGCTCATACCAATTACAAGAGAACTTGATCTCTAGCCTTTGCAGATAATTAGGCTTCCATGGAATATGAAGAAAAATACAGAAAATTGAGTATAAAATTAAGAAGAAATAGGAGATGATTAAACTAGTGATTCTTCCCTTTTTTATAGAGCTTCAATTCGTCCTCCTTTGTTTGAGAAAGAAAACCTTGAAAAAAATAGTAACTTCGATTTGATTTCGTCCAAACAGGAAACTTCACGAGTTTCCTCTTTCACTGGAAATTGGACATTCCAAACGATCGAATTAGACTTCGATGGCTTCACGAAAATTGTATATCTACTTATTAGCTTTCCAAAGCCACCAAAATCACCTTATTTGGACGTTTCTACAATGCGTTATGGGCAAAATACAGAGATATGTTCAGTAAAATTCTGGAAAGTAACTTTCCTGAACTCAAAATAGAAACCTCCTCTTTTGTGGAGAAAATCTACACGAAAATTAAATACAATCAAGTTAGAGACTTCTAGAAGCCTTGGCCCTTCTTTCTAATTTCATTCCCTTTGATCTTAATCCGACCCGTCTAACTTGATCCGTATGATCTAATCCGAACTGATCTGGGTCTGATTTCCATTGACCAGGATTGGTCTCCATAATTACCTCTGCATCAACAAA
>JAUPMG010191392.1:0-10186 GCA_031762675.1 Pachysandra terminalis
ACATCATCTCACGCACTGTATTAGGACCAACCCAGACAACACCAACTGAAGATAAGAAAAAATTCCAAATCTTCGCAGCCACTTTACATCTATATCCTTGTGTGAAAACTAATGACAACTTATTGATATTCTAACCAAAAGAATTAGAGATTCCCACTTTTATGTTATCATGACCAACCTGAGCATAATATATGTGCACCAGCTTGAAAGGGAGTGTTGAGTATACTTGTACTCAGAAATATTTATGTCATTGGCATCAATTTAGACCTAAGGGTCCTCTGTATTACTTTTAAGGGTATTATACTCATACCGTTTTATATACATGTAATAAAAGATAAGATGAGAGTAAAAATGACAAACTATCTCCTCCCTCTTCCTTATTCAATAACAAACTATCTCCTCCCTCTTCCCTATTCTTCATTCTTCTTCTACTTTCTTCTTTTTTTTTGTGGCAAACTCTAAAACAACTCAACCTACCACGCCTTTTAGAAACCAAACTCTTCACATCACCTATCCCAACCAGAAAATGTGGATAAAAGAAAAGGAACTAGGGCAGAAATCTGCTTCCAAGGACTAGAGGAAGGCACTTTAGCCACCTATTTAACACCACAATTATTCTTATCTCTGCAAACTTACTAGTAAAAACTGCATACCAAACCGTATCCCTTTCCTCTAATTACCACTAAAACTGTTTACAAACCAAAATTGAGTTTTTGTTCACTATATTCCCAGTATACAGACCACCCATCTCTCAACTTACATACTTGCTCCCATTCATCTAATCATTGTTCGTCAAGGGATTTGAACCCGGGCCTATTGGTTTTTGCCAACAACCCTAGGTAGGATTAAAAACATGGTTTAAAGTCTCAGTTTTGATATAACTTTAGGATCCTACCAAAGTCAATATATATATATCAGTCAGTAGAATGACATGACCCAAATGATATCTGAATACTCCTCTAATACCAGAAGGGACCTGGATTCACCAACAAGCAACCATCGAAATTAAGCTTGATAGTCCCAAGATAAGGGGCTCACAGCAACTGGTCACACGCTCCAACAGGGTTGTGAGAATGCAACAGTAGTCCACTATCTTAGCATGTCATGTGCATACTCTAAAAGACAGATGGGGAACTACCCAAGTAGCCGATGACACCATCACTGAGTCAAGAAGAGCAGGAACTGTTCTATCCTCAAATATATGCCTACTCCTCTCCCCCCAAATAGTCCACAACGTAGCAAAGAAGGCTGCCCTATATAATATTCGAGCTCTCTTGGCCAAATCTCCAAAGCGCCATTAGGTAGACAACGTACCAATGGAATTCGGCAAAACACAAAAAACTCCAATCAAGTGTAAAAGGAAGAGCCAAATATGTCTACCCACCATGCACTATACAAACAAACGATCGACTATCTCCCCATGGCCCAAGCACATAAAGCAATCACTTAAGACATATAGCTAGGTGTTCCTTTTCCTTTGCAGCATGTCTGTCGTATTAATTTTGCATTAGATGAAAAATTGTCCATGAGAATACTTTGTCCCTAGGGGCAACAGATGTCCATAGAGCATGGTTCAAATTCAAAATATCTTATCTGCCGATATGATTGATACGTATCTTGTATCCACCGTGTCAGCACAATACACAAGAGTATAATAGGATAAGCTCATTTCTACACTGTATAAGTCGATAGATATAGCATATCAACCGTATTAGTCGAGACGGTCTATATGTTACAATATATCGAGTGTATTCAACCAATATACTCGATACATGCAATGTCTTCGCCTTTTAAAAGAGTGAAAAACGAACCGTTAATTCATTGTTCAACTCTCTTTCTATCCCTAGCCAAAAAAACCAAACCCCGTTGAAATATAGTCAATTTTGCCCCAAAATCTTCTTAATTTGATTGAAAACATCTAATAATTGGAGCTGAAAAAGCACTTTTCCTCTTGTATAGTTTTTTGGCTATGCGTTGTAAGAGTATTTTTTTCATTCTAAATTATAGGTTTTATGTCTAAAAGCATGTTTTGGATTCTATTATATGGAGCTATGAATTTCAAGTAAAATCCATAGATCTATATGCCAATTTTTTGAAGTTTTCATGCACTTGGTCGGCGTGCTCGCATACCAGTTTGTTTCCACATTAATATAAATATATATATGATGTGTATGGGTATATGATATGAAAAACATGTTAAACATACAATATTTTTAACTTATCTTTGCATCTAAATGAGTCTTGTTTTAAGTATCACCATTTCCATGCATATCCACAACTTCCATAGCATTTCCACATTTATCCGATACGTATCTCTATATTTTGTGACTGACCGATATGCTACCTTGATAAGATATTATAAAGCATGACACAAGTACTCTAAAGAAGTGTATTAATTGGGAACTCGCAATCTCTAGAAAGAACATTGAAGAAAGCCTTGGTTGTGAATTGACCTCTATGATCTAGGACCCAAACACAAAACGCTCTACCAAGTCAGCTGACCAAAGGTCTCGTCTAAATGACAAATTCCAGACTAAACCACTAAAAGACCATGCGAGAACATCAACGACTTTGACCCTTTTCAAGAAAACAAGGGGGAAAAGACAAGGGAACCGAAGTTCTAAAAGCACTTCTCCCCACCACAGATCTGACAAGAAACTAAAAGAAACCCCAAAACCCTACTAAAACGAGTCAAAGGAAAAAAAATAACTATAAGAAAGAGAAAAGATATCTTTCCAAAGACTATTACCAATCACCTTTGACCAAGGGTGACATCCCAACCATTCTCATGAGTCCCATACTTACTAGTTACCACTTTACACCATAGATTCTCTTTCTTCTCGTTACTGAACCTCCATAACCATTTCCTAAGTATGAATTTCTTTCCAAAACGTTACCCAAGTTGATCACACCTTTGGCTTTCTCTCTACTAACTTCCTCCCACTTAACCAAATGATCTTTTCTTGCACCCCCACTCTCCCACAAAAAATCCCTCTGAAGCTTTGCAATGGCTTTAGCCAAGCAAACAAGCATCTTGAAAAGGGACATGAAATAAACTGGCAAGTTGGACAACAACACCTAAATTAAAGTAATACGACCACCCAAAAAAGTATATAATCTGCTTCCACGTGGCTAACCTTCTCTCGATCTTCTGAATAATAAGGTTACAAAAATTTCAAATTTGAGGGTTGTTACCAAATTGGAGACCCATTTATCTCAATGGCCATTCCCCACACCCACAATCCAAAATGTCTACCAAGACTCGAACATGACTCTCAAGTCTCATCCAAGTGACTCCCCATGATATTGCTCTTTTCCAAATTAACCCTAAGGCCTGATAACATTTCAAAACATTTAAGAATGCACTTAGTCCAAAACATTTGGTCTTCACCAGCCTTTAGGAATAAGATCGTATCAGCTACAAACTGTAAATGGGATATGACCAACCCGCTCTCCCCCACCCTAAAACCTTTAACAAGTTCGGCCTCCTCCATCCTACTGAAGAAATGAATGAGAACATCACCAACTACAGTCAACAGAAAGAGGGATAAAGGATCTCCTTACCTAAGCTCCCTTAACCTGACGCTTCACACTTCCACTATGAGCAAAGGAGAAGCATACCTTCCTAAGACACTCAATCCACTTACACCACCTACTACAAAACCTTTCCATTTTAACACCAAATCCAAAAACTGCCACTCCACTCTATGGTAAGCCTTTTCCAAATCAAGTTTACACACAAACCCACTCTTACCCAATCTGACTCTTCAACACACTCATTAGCAACCAAAGCATTGTCTAAAATCTACCTCCCCTAGATAAACATACTCTGATTGGGAGTGATTGCTTCCACAACCACTTCATTCTAAGGGTAACAATTTGACCATAATCTTATACAAACTCGTAGTCAAGCTCATCATCATCATCATCATATGCCTTTTCTCAACTAGTTGGGGTCAGCAACAAGAATCTTGTTCCTCATCCCAAACTGTCAAAAACTGTATCTTCAATCAAATTATGAGTATGCAAATCCTTTTTGATTGACTCTATCCATGCTCCTTTGGGTCTTCCAATCTTCAATGATTTCTCTCTTACACCTTCTCACAACTGCTTCCCTGGATTTTTGATTTATATGCCAAAACCATCTTAACCGATTTTCCTTTATCTTATCTCCCAATTGAACCACACCCAAACAACCTTGAATATGTTCGTTCCTCGCCTTATCTTTCCTAGTCTTCCGACACATCCATCTCAAACATTCTCATCTCAACAACGTTCATCCTATGCATATATTGCTTGACTATTTCCTAACATTCTGATCCATACAGCATAACAAACCTAATAGTTGTCCTTTTAATGAGTGGAACATGTCAGTCGCATAACACTCTAGAAGCACTTCTCCATCGAAGCCATCCAGTTCTAATTATGTGAGCAACATCCTCATTAATATTTCCCTTTTTATGGATAATTGATCCTAGAAAACGAAATTGATTACTTTTAGGAATCACTTAGTTTTCAATTCTTACTGTTGCTTCACATCTACTATTCTTTCTGCTAAAGTTGCATTCCATGTACTTGGTCTTAGTTTGACTTATTCTAAAACTTTTTGATTTCAAGGTCTCCCTCCATAAATCTAATTTTTTCATTTACTCCCTCTCTACTTTGGTCTACTAAAACTACATTATCTGCAAAAAGCATACACCAAGGCACCTCCTTGATGTAAACCTATCTTTACTGGGAACTCATTTGTCTCGCCGCATATAACTCTCACCCTAGTTACTGCTCCCTCATACATATCTTTAATAACCTCGGTGTATCTGATTGGTATCCTTTTCCTGCTCAAAACCCACCAAATTAACTCTTTAGGGAATTTATCATATGCTTTCTATAGATCAATAGAAACCATGTGAAGATCTCTCCTCTTATCTCTAAACTTCTCCATTAGTTGTCTAAGTAAAAAGATAGCCTAAATGGTAGGCCTCCTTGGCATAAAGCCCAATTGATTTTCCGACACCCGAGTTATTCTTCTTAACCTTTGCTACATCACTCTTTCCAATAATTTCATGCTATGACTCGTAAGCTAATTCTACAATAATTGGTACATTTTTTGAACATCTCCTTTATATATAATATATAGATAGATAGATAGATAGATAGATACTAACGAGCTCTTCTTCCAAGCAATTAGCATTTTTCTAGTCCTTAAGATTTCATCAAATAATTTGGTCAACCACAGTAATACCAATCTCTCCCATGCACTTCCACACTTCAAGTGGAATACCATTGGGTCCTAAAGCCTTTCCTATTTTCATCTTGGCTAAAGCTTCCTAAAGACCTTAATTCTACAAACATAGCAATGTTCACTTGCAAACTTGTAATCAAGCTAATGGGTCTAAAATTCTTGATCTATGATACTCCCTCCTTTGGGATCAAAACCAAAAAAGTAGAATTTGCACCTTTGTTTATGACCCTTGATGAGTTGAACTTTCTGAAGGCTTCCACCAAATTAAGCCTAACTATATCCCAACAATCAAGGTTTTTCAGACCGGTCTGATCCGATCTGTACCAGCTGCAATACAAATTAAAGTCTCAAAAATTTATGTACCAATCAATATAGCCGGTACAACCGGTTTAGTGACCGGTACAAACGATCCTTCGGTGTTTTTTTTAAAAAGGCGACGGAATGGACTAGACTTTTACCAACCAGTACAGGCTGTACCACCAGTCCTTCGTGTTTAAAATTTTTTTATTCAAAATCTGATTGGACTGGACTGGACAGTACCGCCGGTACAGACCGGTACCGGCCATGTCCAATATGATCCCAATACAAAAATCATGCCAGCAATCCTGGAAAAAAACCATAGTGAGCTCATCTGGCTCAGGCATTTTATCCCTCTCCAACTCCATAACTGCATTCTTGATCTCCTTTACCTCAAATTTCCACTCCAACCACTGACCCTAATCATCACTCAATCACTTCACCCCAACCTTACATCAAAGAACACCCCTGCTCAGCTATTATACAACCTAGAAGAAAAACAAAGACAAGGACTCAACAATACCTTCTGGAGCATCCACACCTCCATCAACCACCAACCTCAACAAAGAGTTGATCATAATTCACCCATTAGCCAACTTATGAAAGAATCTACTGTTAGCATCACCTTCCTTGAGCCAGATTGCTCTCCACTTCTGCTCCAACTAGTCTCCTCATTTTCAAAGACCTTTCAAACTCTCTTCAACTTGATGCTTAATCAACTCCATCACACTCAACCTGCACCTTTCCTCTTTTTTATCCAATGCATCAATGGAATCACCCAAGTTCCACTTCTTCTCTCCAAGACACCAAAAACACTCCTATTCCAGCAAATCAACTTCTTTTCAACAGTTTTAAAAATCCGCATAAACCTAAAACCTACCCAACCCAGTGTTTTAAATGGTGCGACATGTCCCTATTTTTGAAAGGGACAACAAGACATAAACTCATAAAGGCAGAAGTTTCTCCAGCAGACTTTTTTCACCATGTCCCCATATGTCGTCAACATGCCACGACTCATGTCGGTGAAATATGGGGACATGGTGAGGAAAAAAAATAATAAGTGAAAGAATGGGTGAAAATAGGTACTTTTTCAAACGAAATTTTGAAGCAGTCTAATTTAAAGCTAAATACATTTAAATAACCAATATATGACCAAAAAATGCATATAATGAATGAAAAATAATTGGGGAGGTATGGTTGTGTGCTACCATTGAAAAAATCAAAAATATCACCCACAACGATAGTCTAAAGAAGAAAAAACATATCTAAATACACTAAACAATAAAATTATCCAAATGGCATAATACAATTAAATAAAATGAGCAAACGCAACAAGGAGACATCATTACATCACATCCATAGAGTGGCATCTTGGCTAACTGTCATCCTCATCATCCCATCGCCCCTATGTATGCATCGTTTGTGTCATATTTTGGGTTATTAAATGTATTTAGTTCTAAGTTAGACCTTTATAAGGTTTTGTTGAAAAAAGAAAAAAACTATTCTCACTCATTTTTCATATTTTTTTTCATTGTTTTCCACCATGTTGCCGATATGTCCCTAGAAAGGTCCAATGACATGTGCGATAGCGACATTTACAACCTCGGCCCAACCTGCCCCACACTCCCTCCCACATATTCGATACTAGCAAAAATTCTACGTGTATATTCTCGAACATGTTGAGCTTTGCAACATGGTTGAATGAGTGAGAATATGGGAAATGGGCATTCCAATCGATACTAGCAAAAATTCTATCAAGCCTCCGATAAATCATTGAGCTTTGCATATTCGACCAGGTGAAATTAGCTCCCTTAAGAGGATAATACATCAATTAACAGTCATTAATGAGTTGAGAAAAGTTTCTCATACTACGTGTATTCCTCTCACACCCTAACTTCTTATGAGAGAACCGCACAACATTAAAGTCACTTATTTAACATCAAGGTAATCCGTGACTTCCATTAAAGGCCCTTATATCCTCCTATAATGATTCCCTCAGCCTAGGCCCTATTCGGGCCATAAACACCTGACAACACACATTCGAACTGATCCACAACCACCTAGGCGAAGTCCCGAATAATCAAGATGCCACCTCAAGCTCCAACAGATGACATAAAGGCCCGCTCAATCGCTAAGATACCAAAACCCTCCTTATTCCAATTCTTAATCTTTCCTCTCAGATCTCTTAAGCCTCTCAAGAACTTGAATCCAGCCCATCCTAGGTACGCACCAATGGACTCCTCCCACCACGATTGAATCGACTCCTTAAAGTTAGGATGTGAAAGCCACATATTCTCAAATCTAAAGGGCGCCGGCCCACTTTGTCTAGAGGAAGTACAGATCTGGATAGGCCAATGATCAGAGGTAGTTCTAGCCAAAAGCCACTGGTTGGTGAAAGGGAAATGCTCCTCCCAACCAATAGAGGCCAAAAAGCGATCAAGACTATTTTGCCCATTAGACCACGTAAACCCGCCATGCAACGGGTAATCCACCAAGTTACAATACCTAATCACAGACGAAAATTTCCTCATGCTTCTAGTAACTCTAGTCACACCGCCACTCTTCTCACTAATAAACCGGGAAACATTAAAGTCCCCAATCAAACACCAACCCTCATCAACAAGACTTCTAAGATGCCTGATTTATTCCCAAAAAGCCGCTCGATCCCTCACTCTATTAGGCCCATAAACTACCGTCAGAACCCAAGCAAAACCGTCAATCAGACTCCTAAACTGAATGGACAAACTAAACCGACCCCGAAAGACCTCTCCACCATCCAAAGTATCCATATCCCATACCACTAAGATACCCCCAGCAGCCCCAATCGACACAAACTCCCACCTACGGTTTCTATCCCCCCAAAAGGCGCCTCACCATATCCTGATTAATCACTTCCTTTTTTGTTTCAATTAACACCAAAATATCTGGACTGGTACTCGAACACAAATTCCTAACCGCCCTCTTCTTCTCAGCCTTACCAAGGCCTCTAACGTTCCAGCTAATAATCTTCATAAGGTAACTTCCTCTACGCCCTCACTCCTAATCCTAAAAGTAGCAACATCCTCTTGAACTTACACCCCTATACTCTTAACATTCCGGACCTGATCCAAAACCTTAGACGCAAAAATCTCCATCCTATCCATCTCCCCCTCCTCTCTCTCCTCAACACCATCAGGTACACTATCTACCCCTACCGAGTCTAACGCTACATCCAAGGACTGCTGATGCACTAAGACCCCGAGACTACCGCCCAACCCTTCAACCACTTCATTAACACATTCACCCCCACACACATCATGATGAAAAAGGGTAACACAGTGGTCCGAATTAGACGGCCTATGCTTCTCAATAACATTTAAAGGCACAAGAACGTCGGAGGTAGCCGGTGAGAAGCCCATATTTAATTATTCAGAAGGTGATCGTTTGGCCCAGGAGGACTTTTGGGGTTATCTGTTGCAGCTGAGAGATATTACACTTAATCTTAATCAAGACATTCAGATCATCAATGGACAACTTCAGAATATCTGCAAGGAATTGAAGTGTTCCTGTCACAGTGCATCGGTTTCTGTTGGGGAAGATATGCCGAGCTCTTCTCCTTTCTTTCCGGTGGTTGCAGATCCTGATGTCTCTATTTTTATCAATGAGGTGAATCAGGCCGTAGAGATTATGGATCTGGGTGATGCGATCCATCCAATGAGGGTGGCTGATAATAATTTGGGAATAATTAGCCTCATGCCGAGTTCGTCTTGCTTGCACGGTGCTCATGTTCGGGTGATGCTGCAGTTGGGTCGACCTCCACTCTTTGATCTTGGTTCTGATAAAGGTTTGATCTTATGCAGAGGAGCAGCTTTTCCTCCCTCCGTCTATTCACTCGCTCCCAAGGTATCTTCCTTTAGTTGGTTCTGGTCTGCTACTTTTTTTGAGTTTTTTCCGGTTTTCGTTTCTTCCTTTTTTCCAGGTAGTGGATCTGGTCCTTCAAGTTCGATGTGTGTTCTGCCGTTGTTAAGTGTTGTACCTGCTAGCAAAGTGTGCTGGTCTCCATGTGCCTCTGTTTTCTCTAAGTCTTTCCTTAGCCGGGACTCTGCTAGTCGGGTTATGCCAAGCAAATGTTGTTCGGATCGGATTCCTTCTGAATCTGTAGTAAATACAGAGGAGTTGGTTTTCCCTGGGGAAGATATGGTGGAGGAATTGGACGAGTGGGTAGGAGTGGAGGATATAGCAAGATTGTTTAGGATTTCTGTTTCCGATCGAGACGGTAATCCAGTGTCTATGTCTTCTGTCGTCAGACGTTTTAAACATAGCCGATCGGGATTTCCTTTGGGTTGTTCTTTAAGGGCAAGAAATGTTAGTCAGTGTTTGCATTATAAGAGGAAGAAGGGTCGAGCAAGTAAAGTCTCCAGAGGGGAGGATTTCTTGGTATGTGAGGGTGAAGTGTTACAGCCTGAGGGGGCCTAGGCCTACTCGGTGGTTAGGTGTTCCTAGGGGCGGGCGTCGATTATTTTGGGTCTATGAAGATTCTAAGTTGGAATATTAGAGGGATTGGGAAGGCTCATAAAAGACAGGCGGTGCGGGACTTGTGTTGTCGAATGAAACCAAATATTCTGGTCCTTCAAGAAACCAAATTGGAAAAGGTTAGTTTGAGTTTAA
>JAUPMG010191403.1:0-10186 GCA_031762675.1 Pachysandra terminalis
ATCCCGAGGTAAGGGTAAATCCCTTACCAGATATAAGGTAGACCCCTTTCAAAGGTCATGAGGCCGGTCTAACCCCCACCGGATCCCGAGGTAAGGGTAAAGCCCTTACCAGATATAAGGTAGACCCCTTTCAAAGCTCATAAGGCCGGGCTAACCCCCGCCGGATCTTGTAAGGGTAAATCCCTTACCAGATATAAGGTAGACACCTTTCAAAGGTCATGAGGCCGGGCTAACCCCTGCCGGATCCCGAGGTAAGGATAAACCTCTTCAGGGTATAAGACCCCTCTCAGGAAGGTCTGGCTCTCCCCTCTTAAAGCTTAGGGTGTTATTCCCTCTCACCAAGAGAGGGGCGATTTCCTGACGGCTCACCAAGGTAAAATGCCCAAGTATTGGATAGATCGCTGCCTCATCCTCAGGTCCCCCGCTCCACGGTTCTCAATCATTGTACGACTTTTGGTCAAAACAATCATTGCACGACCTTCGGTCCAAATGGGAAAAGGAGATGAGGGGAAACCAAGAAACCCCCTCTTTCAGGAAAAAAGGGCCAGCAGATCAATCCCATTGGCCCAAGTGGACGGTAGAAGCCCACATGGGCGGCGCCTGGATTTGACTAATCTGCGGCCCACCCACAATTCTCAATCATTACACAGTTTTAGACCAATCAGAAAGGGGGAGAATCAAGAAACCCTTTCAGGAAAAGGGGCCAGAGAATCTGTCCCATTGGCCCAGGTGGACGGCAAAAGTCCACGTAGGCTGCGTATGGGATTGGTTAAAGCTGTAGACCACACTGTCAGCCTATTCCACTGTGACAGGTCTCCTTGTAGCATCCAGCATGCACGACACTTGTCACTCGGTGAGAGGGCTCGACTAGGGGTGGAAGGCTATAAAAGCCTTCACTCAATAGGAGTAAAAGCAACTTTTTGGAGAGAGGAAAAAAGTTACAGAAGAATAGGACTGAACTCTCTCTCTTAGGCAGCCATTAAAGCTCTGTAGCTTCTCTGACACTTTCCTGAGGTTCTTCCTCTAATTCCGCCGTCACCTTTCTGTTGACACTCGCCCCTTCAGGGAGACCTTACCTCGGAACGGCCACCCCGTGGTTTAGGTCAGCGTGAGACAGGTAACCGGACCGGTTCAACCCATAATTTGGTAAGCCTCTCAGGTGCTGACACCTGTGCATTCTACTTAAGCTAAGTAAACTGGTTTAGGATACCATTTTGGGGATCAACAGTACTTTTACACTTCATATGAGCGAAAGTGTATTTATGTTCAGGAATTAATTTATCTTTACATTATTTTAATTTATTTGTATTTTTCATCTAACTAACTGTTTCTTATCACTTTACTGTCATGTTCATTGTAAATATATCATTAAATAGCTACAGGTAAGTTTCGTTATAGCAGTCTTATATTATAATATCATGATTTCATTCACCTTACACTTTAACTTACAAAATCAACTTCTTTTAATTATTTCTCTATAAATTTTTTTTAAAGAATCAAGTACCTTCCAGTCATTGAATAGTGACAATACCTCAATTGAGAAAGCAGGAGATGAACACGACATGGTGCAGGTATTATGCTAAAATCAGAGTTATTAAAAGTTGAATCTTAGTTATTAAAATCTTAAATATTTTATCTAACATATTAAACTCTCCTTTATTTTTAATATTTTTTCACTACCAACAACATAAGAAACGCAAAATGGAGATCGGAGAGACAAGTGAAAACAAGCATCTTTCAACTTCTTCTAGGTACTTAGATTGTAAAATTTAGAATACTCCTTTATCTTTGTATAATTTTAATTTCAGAAGAATACAAACTTCTTACTGCGATTTTTATCTTCTTTCAGCAATTCAACAGTTGTTCAAAAGATGCAAAAAAAAAAAAGGTAGATTAAGGGGCAATGAACAAGATCGCCTACTTTGAAATCAACATGAAAAAAAAAATTTACTTGTTTTTTTGATCTTTTACAGACTTAACCATGAATTTCTTCATTTTTTTTTTATTTTGTGTTGTGTGTGTATGCATATATTTTGGGAGGTTCATTTCATCTGTCTGAAACAATATGATAGTTTGAATACATTTGACCTATCATTTTTTAGGTTCATTTGACCTTTTTCTCATGTCACATATCCTTTCTACTAATTTGATTTTCTCAGTTTTAGTTTGTAGGTTTGTAATTATAGCAATCTTTCATGTTGTTCAAGTCAGTGTCAGGATTCTTATTAGCTTCAGAATCTGAATGATTAAAAACAATTGATGATCATTGTTTCAATGAATATAAAGTAACATTGTTATTGGATTTTGTTCGTGGAACCACTAGCTTTACTTACAATAACTCTGGGCAGAGTTTACTGATTGTTGACCTTATGTTACAAGTCAGATTTCATTAGCTTCTACCTTTACATTACAGTAGACAAAGTAGAGGTTGGTTCACGAGAGAGATAATAACAGGAAAGCATCAGCACACCGAAGAAATTATGCAAAAAAACTTCTAACCGAAGGATGAAAGACACACCAGTCAGGCCCCCACCACACTAGTACACCCCTATAACAGCCAGCCTTTACCAGATAAAGACCAACATAATGTTATCAACCTTGATCTGACATTTTCTTTAGTTCTATCAAAAATGTGCTTTGGCATTCTAAAAGGGTGGTAATTAGAGTCAGACAACATAAATACAAATAAATCATGGTGGTGCAAATATTTTTCTGTTGTGTGAAGTGATCAATCAACATGTCCAAGGTTGTAGGTATAAGGAATGCATATTGTAAATAAATCATGCTTTTTAATAGCTAATTAACTTTAAATATAAAAACAAATCATGGTAATCATGTCAAGTTCTATGATTAGGAGGGCTATCGCGTTACAATGTTCTGCAATATTCCTAAAACCTTTTTCATTCTCACATTTCCTTATTTTTTTAATCTTTTTCTTCCTCCTTCCTCTTCCTCTCATCATTTCTGTTGAATCATTCTATTTATAATGTTTTTGTTCATCATTGAATGGATGGGTGATATTTATTGTTCGGGTCAATGTGTGGGTGCCCAGTCGCAAAGCTAGCAGCATGGGGCTGAAATGCAATCGACGGCAGAAGAAGTGAATTCAATTTCTATTGACTGCAGTGCAATTTCTCAGTTCAATTTTTTTGAACTCGCTTACTAATTAGTTAAGATTTCTATGTATCTACTTATTAAGTAAATACGATTATTCATTATATAGTTCTCAGCTCTGTGGGGAGGGTCTCTTTGCAATTCATCGAATATTCGATATCCCACATCATTGTCTTGATGCCCTCTTGAGATAAATACAAAACAAACAGTTCTTAGTCCCAAAATCAATCTCTCATTCCACCTATTTTTCACTGTGAAAGGAGCTACAGTACTAGATTTTTTTCCTTATTAAAAACTTACAAAGGCCAATTGCTGATCTTGTTGAATTTTGATACCTATCACAAAGTTCTTTCTTTCTTCATAACCCATTATACCTCATTTGCGATATTCCAGTTCGATTTTACAATTTTCTCCAACTGTTTCACTCTTGTTGTGATTTCCTCAATTGACTTGGTGCCATTTCATGGGTTGTGCTTCGTTATTGATGAAATAGTGTTAATATCTCTACTTATACTTTGGGGTAATAATATTGGGTGAGGAAGATTCTTTCAAAATTATTAGACAGTTCCAGGCTATAGGTTATTTATATATCAGAGACTGGGATATATGAAGTTTAAAAAGATGAGACACAAAGTGCACTTCAGGTTCATATGTGGTTCTTTATTTATAATATATATATATATATATATATATATATATATATATATATATAGATAAATATCTAGATCTTTCTGGTTTTATCTGAAAATCATCTAGAAATTGTGTACTCACAGTTTTAATATTAATGCCTACCGGGGATTTTTGAATCCATCTTCCATGCAACTTTGGGGTGTTTTGGACAGGTATGCACATATTATAGCAGACAAATTTTAGTGGAATTATAAGATACGTTATCTGAAAATAGAGTTGCACGATGCTCTATATGTTTTTAGTAGTCTTGAATTCATTTTTTCTTTCTGTTATTTATCAAATCCCTGTTTACCCAATTATGAATTTGGAATTTTGAGTTTGGTATAAGATACTGTTTAGGCCATATTTTACAAATAGTTATCAATGGATCAGATTTTGTCATATGGTTGTTCATGAAGATGACACATGGCGTACTCACATGGAAGCTTCAATGCAGTCATGAAAACTACCCAGCATTAAACATCTCAATGAAGAGACATGGAGGTGGTATTTATCATGACCCACTTTCACATGGCACATTATGAAGATGACACTTGGCAGTGTCTTTTGAAAGTTTCAAAGTAGTTTCTACAACTACTTACATGTGGCAGGAGGAGAAAGTTCAATTCAAAGAAGAAAGGCATGGACTCAGAAGCAAGGAAACGTGATTTAGGATAGTGGGCCAGGTGTCAACAAATCAAGAGGAATAAACCACCCACTATCCACAATTCGTCAATTAACTGTTAGCTCCTGCAAAGATCCTACTACACCTACTTCTTGCTTTGGAATGAGTTTCTTGCAAAAGATCCCTCTAGTCGGCCAAGAAGGAATCCTAATTGGAGATTCACGGAGACCCTCATATTAGTCCCTTACATGCTGACTCGTGCAACGTGAAGTACTTTAGTCACGGTCCGCGATCAGAGCAATATGAACGGCCAGAGGTTTTGTGTTTTTATTGTTACTGCTACTTCCCCTTGCAAATTAGGAAGTTTTATCTTTCTAAGTTGTGTATTGACCCCCTGTTCTGCTTGTTCTAATATAAAGAGTGCCATTGATCACGTAAATCAGATTCTCTGGATCAGCCATTGATCCTTCGAGATCGTGAACCTTACAATCGTCTGACTTACAATCGGTCACGTATCGACCGATTTACTTTAACCATCAAATTACGCAGTTTGACCTACATAACTTGTCTTTCAGGTGAACTTGCAAAAGTTCTGGCACGCTCGCGCACGCTTCGGCCCAACGACCGAGAGCGAGAAACGACCGGGAAGTGGGTCGGAGTTGGCTTTCCGGTCCAACAGATACATGATCTAAAAACTATACGTATATGTTTACTTCGGATCAAACAGACCCACTCTGGTTATGAGCCAGTTTGGTATAGGATGGAATCATAAAGGGAAGGTTAGATCTTGGTTTTACTATTTACTTCTTCTTCTATGAAAGGTTTAGACAAATTTGAACTACTAAAGCAAGCATCAAATGTAGAGATATCGATAGATTTTCCGTTGAGATTGAAATCCACCAAGAAGGAGACAATGGAGGAGGATTTGGTTCCGATCATCTCGGATATCTGTAATTCTTTGAACATTGCAGGTGAGAAGATAGAAGTTAAAAAGAAAATGAAGTTTTAGTAGCTTAGAGTAAAGCAACTCAAATTATTTTTCATTGTTGTACTTTTGTTTATCGGGATGTAACTCTTTGCTATTGGATTTTTCATTAGCGCAATTTTGGTTTTTGTGGATTAAGCTCACAGGTTTGGTTAGTCAGTAATTTGATATTCTGAAGTGAAATAAAGATTTGTCATGCATTTCATGTTATATTCTGAACTGAATTGTATATCAGTTGGTTTTCAACTAGTACAAATCCATGCAGCGAAATAAAGGTTTGTGCAATGATTAAGTTAGTTTTTTGATTCATATCTTTTCAAGAAATTTTCAATCATTTAGTTGAATTTAGCTACACTTTGGGATTTGGATTACGTGATTTTGGTGAATAGATTTGGATCATTTTGGAAATATGGGATCTCAATGGACTAAAGAATTTGTCTATGGTTCAGAAATCAATCAGGTGAGTGGGTCCAACTCCAACAACCCCAGGTGCAAACATGAATAAGACGAGTTGATTCGTTTAATTTTTTATGCAACCGAATCACCGACGATACTTCACATTAAGTTGTAAATATAACATGAAAGGACCTTCCAACAAGTTAGGAGATACTGATATTGAAATTAGAATTTAGATTGCCTGCTAATGAGGTGCATGAATAGCTCAAATTTAACTTCAATGGGTAATATCCAATTCTGCCTGTAGTAAAGGTTTTGAATGTCTATGATTTACTAAAGATCCGTAGGATAGAATTTATGGAATAAGAAGTTCAAGATCTATGAACAAAAATCCTTTTTTTTATTAACTATATATATATATATATATATATATATATATATATATATGATTATAAAATACATAATAATATATTTTTAATTTTTTAGGTTATATTTATAAATATTGACTTTTTAAATCCATTATTGTTTTTGGTAAATTGTAATTCAATTCTTAATTAAAATTCAAAAGTGGATTCTGCAGTTACCATTAACTTATTACCTTATATAAGTAGGGCCTTTAAAACGAAAGAAATCAAAGACAAAACATTGACTTTTCAAATCCATTGTTTTTTGGTTCGGTAATTTAATTCTTAATCAAAATTCAAAAGTGGATTATGTCGTTCCCAAAAACTTATTACCTTATATAAGTAGGACCTTTAAACGGAAAGAAATCAAAGGCAGAAGAATGGAAAACCGAAATAATACCAATGATATAATTATGCAAAAAAGAAATAGATCAAATATTAAATAATGAAATAATAATAAAATTAATTAAGGAAATAAGTTTAGAACAGAAAGATAGGACATTAAAGATTTAAAAAAGAAGGCGTTTGGCAAACATATGATTCCGTTTGCTTTTATTTTGGTTTTGAGAAAATCTCTCTTAGTTCTCTTGTTCTGTAGTATCAGTAAAACATATTGTTTAACCAATACCTTCATCTCCGACCTATAACATCGCAGTTGCCATTTTAAAACCAGTGTCGTGCTCTGGTGTCACGCCCCAAATTCAAGATATAGGATCTAGAGGATTTCAAGGAAATGACCTTCAGATCTACCACGTAGAAATGGATAACTAGCCACATAATCAACCAAATCCTGGTTGAATCAGAGTCTCAACAATATAATCAACAACGGAAGTCTCTCATAAAACCAAACCTAGCTCAACTAAAAATATGTTGAGTTATAACCTACAAAATAAAGTAAACATAATCTCTGTTACATGTTCTGCCCATCAGGGGTCAAACCAAAGCAATAAAAACTGAAATAAGTAAAGTAGTCTCTATAGCAAAGCATTTCAAACACAAAGTCTCCTCTCCAACGAACCAAGGTCAGACAAACTGATTTCCTATACAGTTAAGGGTCAGCCGAAGCCTAATAGAGAAAGCCAACGAAACTACAGCAATTACTTTTATGCATGCATAACAACACAATTGATTCATGCATTTCAATCACCACATAATATCACATTCATACGTGTATCATACTTATCATCATATTAAAATTCACATAATAAGTATGTATATCACAATCATCACATGAAATCTCTATTCACATGAAAAACCATCAAATATCATATTATAACAAGTTAATAGTTCACAAACCCCATAGTCCCACTATGTCACTACTACCCACATGATCCCATCATGTCTACACAGAATCTACATAATCCCACTATGTTCCACAACAAAACATACATACACATTGTCCAACCATGTAATACAAACAAACATAGGTATCACATCAATCACAGTCTCACTATGTTCATGAACAAACACCACATGGTCCACCATGCTACGACCAATTACCACATAAACACATATCACATATCATAAACATAGTCTCACTATGCTTACACACAACCACGTGGTCCCACCATGCTAAAGCCAATCATCCACAAGGTCCCATCTTGCTACGACCAATATCCACAAGGTCCCACCTTGCTACGACCAATGCGACCCAATCACAATCACAAGCAATTCAAACAAGTCACAAATGATAATGCACCACAATCAACTCAATCACATGTGCAATGCAATACAAGTGTATGATGCAAATATGAAATGAGATGAAGTGAAGTGCAATGCAATGCAGGTGTAATTAGTCCTAGCCCAATCACGTGCTCAATCCAACTCAGGACCATACGACCCATCCTTTTAGAAACTTGCACCCACGGTAGAAGCAACCATTCATATTCCTTAAGAGACTTGCACGTACTCACGGTAGAATACACCAGTAACACACCATACTTTTAGGGACTTTCACCCATAGAGGAAGCCCATTCCTTTAGAGACTTGCACCCATGGTGGAAACACATCCGTATCAGTAACCCATTCTTTTAGGGACTTGCACCCACGGAATAATGCCACCATTCTTATTCCTTAAAAGACTCGCACTCACGGTGGAATACACCAGTATACTCACATTCCGTTATGGACTTTCACCCACGGTGGAAACTCATCTGTAACCAGACCTTTCCTTCAGGGACTTGCACCTATGGTGGAAATACACATGTACAAACCTTTACTTTAGGGACTTTCACCCACGGTGGAATACACCCATACCCTGCCTTTCCTTTAGGGACTTTCACCCATGGAGGAATACAACCATTCAAGATCACAATTCAAATCATGAAACCATTCAAACACAAACAACATTCACAACTGTGGACACTATCGGTACCCCTCTTACACCATATAAGTATTATCATCGTAGTCAACACAAGTCAAACAGTGGTTGCCATAGGTTCCAATCAAACCAAGCGATATCCTACGCAAGCATATCTAGTCATTCTAATCATTCCTTATGGTCCTATAATCATATCCAATCTATTAGAGTCAAAGGCAACTCATGTTCCATTCGAAACAACCCTATATTCCTGAATTTAGGACCTTCCTCTATACATTTCAACATTTGACCAAATTTACTTCTTTTGCACACAAACCAACTACATAAGCATCTGTACAACTCAACTAGGGATCTTTCCCTTTAATTTCAGACCATTTGGACCTCGGTAGGTGCTCAGTACCTGCCGAGTGTCCTGCCTAGCCTTTTGGTAGGTCATCTACCAAGGTTCGGTAGAAAGTCCCGAGAGTATGCAATTCTGGGATTTTTCGGTAGATGTCTCATCATTTACCAAGAGTCCTACCGAACGAGCAATTCAGCTCAATTCTGGGTTTTTCTCCTAGGGCTTTGTGCCGATAACCCAAATATGAATTTCTAAGGTTCTAAACATCAATTTTCAGTCTCTAAATAATATATATGATCATTACTTCAAATATGTCAAACCTAGTTTACATAACAGATCCAATCCACCAAATCATTCAATATATAAATATAGATCTCAGATTTTACACATGATCCATATGAACATATAAGAACACTAAAATATACAACAAACACAATTCTAGCATGTTAATCAACCAACAAACATCATGGAGTTTATTCTCTATAGTTCTACTAGATTTCTAGCCTAACATGCTTTACATTCATAGATCATGCACCCAACTATAACTATTGAATTGATTACGATAGATAAACATATTTACCGTATAAACGTAAGAATCCCTACCTATCAACTGAGCTTCCAATCCACAGCCTAGTGGTAGTCACCTTCGGGTTTTTCCCGTCTCTTTAGGACTTGCCTTATCAAGTTCCTTCTCTTCTTCTTCCTCATGCCCATCGTATCCTACCTCTTCTTCCTTCTTCTTAGCTTCTCTAGGTCTCTTTTTCCTACATTATATTACTCTTTTCTTTTCTTCTCTTTCTTCTTTTTCCTTCATCCCCTAGGTCTCCTCATCTTCTCTCTTTTTCTGCAAACCTAAACCAGAACCCTCTCTCTACTCTTGTTTTTGAACGTCCAAGCCTAGAGAATGATTCTCTCTCCTCCTAACTTCTAGGTCTTCTAACTTACTTTGAGCTCTATCAGTTTAGTTATTATAATTCAAATTTGAATTGTTTGAATTTGAAATTGAAAGAATCAATCATGTGATTTGTTTATGTTAATTTTTCCTTAATTAGCCTTGCACTTAATTTTAATTTCTTATTTAAGTCCTATTGGATTTCTTGTTGGGTTTTAAGCCTAATTCAATGACTTAAGTGTTCTAGTCCATCTAAGTAAAAGGTCCATCCCAACACATTAACTTCTTAGTTAATTAAATAATTGCCCCATTGTTTACCGTAATTCTTAATTAGTCAAATTCTACCTTGTATCTTTCATAAAATCCCCCTGTGAATTATTAGATAAATTTATTTTATTCCTTAACCTCTCCAGCTGGGTCCGGGTAACAACATTCTCCCCC
>JAUPMG010191414.1:0-10186 GCA_031762675.1 Pachysandra terminalis
ATAACCATCTATAGTCACATTCCCAATGCATTGGAGTCACAACCCCAATCCAGTAAATTCGGGTTATAGGATAGTTGGTAAGAGTTGGGGGCCATACCACATGATTGGCAATTAGTATTCTATACATCTAAATAGCTCATCATTTCTTGAATTGACTCATCCAACCTTCCACGCTACCTACCAAGTCAAGTTACCTATAGAAACACTCCACTAAGAATTCTGGGTTTAGGTTGGTCAATAGGAATTGGAAGCATCCACATACAGTAGGCACACAGCCATCACACTAGGCACACAACCTTATCTTAGACCTCACTAGCTTACAAGGAAACCAACTGGCTCGACCAACCTTCCTAAACCACCTAAACCCATATCAAAACCATTATCATAATAGTCTGTCACGGACCCAACAATTTGTGTTCTTTTTAAATACAATACCAACTACATTTGTTCAATTGCTATGAAAACGTATCTAAAATTACAGCAAAAATTCTATGATTTGTATACTATAACAGCTATACTCAAATGCCATGTAAACACATACAAAGATACAACAGAATTTATAGGATTTCATACTAGAACACATGTGTTTAAAAACTATGACAACGCATTCCAAAAACTCTTGAAAACTCAGAGATCGATCATACTCTCCTGAGCTCGATTCTATTTGGATTGATCGCACACACACTTGTGCTCAATCTACTGAGATTAATCGCACACTCTTGTGCTCTGTTCTGCAGTTTCTTTGAAACCAGAAACATAAACCACCAATTTCATTCTAAATACTTCATGAGCAATTTAAAAGCATTCACAAACTCTTCACAATAGCTATAAATCAAAAATCAATCTTTCACATGCTTTCAAAATCAAGCATATGCTTACATTGTAAAACGTTTTCTTCAATGTTTTAAAGAAATATTAGAATTCAAAAATGTACAGCAACATGAACGTTTTCTGCAATTTTCTTTAAAACAGAATTCAAGACGTATTATGAAATCAATAAGAACGGAAATGTACTTACCGGAAATTTTGGAATGTGATAAAAGAGAATGGAATACAACTTCTAGCTTCGATTTCCTCTCCTTCTTCCTTCTTCCTTCTTTTGCAATTTCCCAAAGAAATCTCAGATTTTTTTTGCTTCTTCTTCTCTTATTCTTTCAAGCTCTAAATCTCTCAATCTGTAGCAATAACCATCCGTTTGCATCTAATGGGGAAGAGATGGAAGTGGTTGAGAGAAATGGGGATGCATTTCCCCACTTTCTCTCCCGCTGTTCCACGTCCAACGACGGCTTCAACCTCCCCTGTTTGTGCATTCAACAGTTGGGAAGAAAAAGCCTAAGTTACAATACTAACCCAAAGAGAAAGTATAATAACTCTAAGGTCCAAAAATTCTAAGGTTGATTACAAAAACATCCTAAGCGCCAAATTAATTTCTCTAACCTTATAAACATATCAAAATAAAATTAAATAATTTAATTAACTAATGAATAAATTAAATTAAAGGGTCTAGGTCACTACAACCTACCCCCCTTAAAAGAATTTCATCCCCGAAATTACGCACCTTAGTTCGAGAACAGATGTGGATAGCGTTCCCGAATCTCAGACTCCAGCTCCCACGAATTTTCAGAGTCGTCGTTATGACTCCATTAAATCTTCACCAAAAGAATAGTCTTAGTCCTTAAGACTTGTTCCTTCCTGTCTAAAACTCGCATCGACTTCTCCACTTAGGACACGTCCTCACATAGCTGCAACTGGCTCCAATCAACAACATGCGACGGGTCGGGCTCATACTTCCACTGTAATGACACGTGGAACACGTCATGTATAGCAAAGAGCCGCGTAAGTAGAGCTACCCTATACGCCACACGTCCTATACGCTTGAGTATCTGGAAAAGTCCAGCATACCTTGGTGCAAGCTTCCCCTTGCAGCCGAATCGCATAACTCCCTTCATCAAAGACAACTTAAGAAATACATGATCACCAACAGCGAACTCAAGGTCTCTCCTCCTCCGATCAGCGTAGCTCTTCTGTCTACTCTGGGCCATCATCAATCTCTCTGATCAACTTCACCTTAGTTGTAGTCTCCTGGACAAGTTCCTGTCCAAGAATACTGCTCTCTCCAACTTCTGCCCAACAGACAGGTGAACGACACAGCCTCCCATACAGCGCCTCAAAAGAAGCCATGCCAATACTCGAATGATAGCTGTTATTGTAAGAGAATTCTACCAGAGGCAGATGTTCTCCCCAACTACCACCGAAGTCCAAAAGCACAAGCTCGTAGCATATCCTCAAGCACCTGATTCACCCTTTCAGTCTGACCGTCTGTCTAGGGATGGTAGGCCGTACTGAAATCTAGCTGAGTACCCATGGCCTTCTGCAAACTCTCCCAGAACCTTGACGTGAACAGTGAACCGCGGTCCGAGACTATGCGGACAGGCACACCATGAAGTCGTACTATCTCTCGAACATAAAGCCTAGCGATCTCCTCTGCTGTGGCCGAAGTCCTAACTGGCAAGAAATGGGCAGACTTGGTGAGTCTATCAATTATCACCCAAATCGAGTCCAGTGTCCCCCGAGTCTTAGGCAGACCCACTACGAAGTCCATAGTGATGTGCTCCAACTTCCACTCAGATATAGGCAGAGGCTGCAATAATCTAGCTGATCTCTGGTGCTCGGCCTTTAACTGCTGGCAAGTGAGGCTTCTCGCTACAAACTGAGCTATCTCATTCTTTATACTCGGCCACCAAAAGGTCGTCCTCAAATCACGGTACATCTTCGTGCTCCCTGGGTGTACTGAATACCGTGAATTGTGCGCCTCCTCCAAAATCTCTCTTCTGATCTGCTGGTCATATGGCACACTTAATCTACCCTGATATCTGATCAGCCCGTCCACATGTACAGTCCACTCCGGTTTCCCGTCATTTGTAGCTAGCAGCTGTAACTCTTGATCTGATCTCTGACTAGCCGCAATACGAAGCTCCAACGAAGGTTTGGCAACCATACTGAACATAATACTTCCCCTGTGCTGACCCACTTGTCAAACTCTTAGATTTGACTAAGTACGATTCAGGCTCCACTCCTGGTGCATCAACTGAGCTAGAACTCCTCGAGGTCTACGGCTCAAAGCGTCTGCAACAACATTCCCCTTCTCAGGATGATAGTTGAGCGTCGAAATGTAGTCATTCAACAACTTAATCCACCTCCTCCGGCGCATGTTGAGGTCTTTCTACGTGAATATGTATTTCAGACTCTTGTGGTCCGAAAACAACTCAAAGTCCTCTCCATCATAAGGTTTGAACTCGGTTTCGGATCCGGGATCGTCCCGGTCCGAGACCGAGTTGGATCGCCGATCCAAAGTTGGATCAGACGATCCGGGACAATCCAGAAAAAAAAATAAAAAATAAAAAAAGGTTAAAAGTAAAAGGGCTTCAACAGTCGTTCTAAACCTGCTGGCTCGCCTCTCTCAACAAAAGAAGAATAAGAAGAAGAAGAAGAAGAAGAAGAAGAAGAAAGAGAAGGAGAAGAAGAAGAAAATCTGCTGGGTTCGCCTCTCTCAAGTAAGTCTCTCTCTCTCAATCTCTCCCTCTCCATGGCTGTCTGCAAATATTTTTTTTTTTTGAACGAAAGGTCCCTTTCTCCAGAACCTGCTGGGCTTGCCTCTCTCAACAAAAGAAAAGAAGAAGAAGAAGAAGAAGAAGAAGAAGAAGAAGAAGAAGAAGAAAAAGAAGAAGAAGAAGAAGAATCTGCTGGGTTCGCCTCTCTTAATTAAGTCTATCTCTCTCAATCTCTCCCTTTCCATGGCTGTCTGCAAATTTTATTTTTTTTTGAACGAAAGGTCCCTTTCTCCAGAACCTGCTGGGCTCGCCTCTCTCAACAAAAGAAAAGAAGAAGAAGAAGAAGAGAAGAAGAAGAAGAAGGAGAAGAAGAAGAAGAAGAAAAATCTACTGGGTTCGCCTCTCTGTCCCTTTCTCCAGAACCTGCTGGGCTCGCCTCTTTCAACAAAAGAAAAGAAGAAGAAGAAAAATCTGCTAAGTTCGCCTCTCTCAAATAAATCTCTCTCTCTCTCCCTCTCTCTCTCTCTCTTTCTCTCTCTCCCAATCTCTCCCTCTCCATGGTTGTCTGCAATTTTTTTTTTTGAACAAAAGGTCCCTTTCTCCAGAACCTTCTTTTGACTTTTAAACAAGATTTGGACCGGACGATCCACTATGGATTGCCCGATCTGACTTGGCGATTCCGAGTCAGATCGTCCGGATCGGGCAATCTGGACCGATTTTGGAACGAGTCAACAACTTTTTAAACATTTTAAGGATCGGTTTGGGATCATGGCTCGTCCCGAGCCGATCCTTTACACTATGCTCTCCATACAGATAGTGCCGCCATAACTTCAGGGCAAAGACGACTGCGGCCAACTCAAGATCATGCGCAGGGTTGTTACGCTCATGAGTCTTAAGTTGTCACGATGCGTAAGCCACAACTCTTTTGTCCTGCATGAGAACTGCTCCCAATCCCTGCAGGGATGCATCTGTATACACCTCCAACTTCTGGCCACTGACAAGTATGACAAGAACTGGGGCTATAGTCAGTCTCCTCTCCAACTCCTCAAATGCTGCCTCGCATTGATCAGTCCAATCGAATCTCACATCCTACCTAGTCAGTCGGGTCAAAGGCGCTGCAATAGTGGAAAACCTCTCGATAAACTTCCGGTAGTAACCCGCCAGACCAAGGAAACTCCTGACCTCCGATGCATTCTTCGGTCGCTCCGAACCTAGAACTGCATCCACCTTCGACGAATCCACGGAGATGCCACTCCTGGAAACCACATGACCCAGAAACTTCACCTCATCTCTCCAGAAGTCGCACTTCTCAAGCTTGGCGTACAACTGGTGCTCAAATAAGGTCTGCAACACTATCCGAAGGTGCTCATCATGCTGCTCTCTAGACCTCGAATAGGTCAGGATGTCGTCTACGAAGATAATGAAAAATTGGTCTAAGTAAGGTCTGAACACACGGTGCATCGGATCCATGAATGCCGCCGGTGCATTCGTCAACCCGAATGGCATCACTACGAACATCGTAATGCCCATAACGAGTGCAAAAGGCCGTCTTGTGGATATCCTCCTCCTTGATCCTCGGCTGATGGTAACCCGATCTCAGATCTATCTTGGAGAAATACTGAGCTCCCCTCAACTGGTTGAACAGATCTTCTATCATGGGCAGTGGGTACTTGTTCTTCACTGTGACCCAATTCAACTGCCTGTAATCCACAGAGGCGAAGTGACCCATCTTTCTTCTTGATGAAAAGCACATGTGCACCCCACAGAGACGTACTTGGCCTGATGAAGCCAAGCGAACTCAATCCGTCTAATTGCTCCTTCTGCTCGCGTAACTCTGTCGGAGCCATCTGATAGGTCGCAAGTGAAATAGGAAAGGTGCCAGGCAATAAATCTATATAGAAGTCCACATCTCCTCTAGGTGACAATCTCGGAATCTCCTGGAAAACAACACTGAACTCTCGAACTGTGGGAATATCCATCAAGGATAGCTGTTGTCCCCCATCCGCTACACCCAAAAACTCAGTCTGAAATCTATCCTTCTCGGTCTCGAGAAAAGTGAGTCGCCTACCCCCAAGGAGATCGAAAACAGCTGTCTTATCGAAGCAATCAACCCTGGCATGATAGGCAGCAAGCCAGTCCGTGCCGAAGATCACGTCGAAGTCTACCACGTCTATCACAATAAGGTCGGCCTCCAGTTTCAAATCTCCAACTCTAACCACACAGGCAAGACATACGCGGTGTAGAGGAGCTATACATCCTACTAGGTAAACCACATGCAAAGGAGTCTCTAATACTGTAGGTTCTAGGCCCAAGTAAAGCATGAATGAACTAGAAATAAACGAACGCGAAGCACTAGAATCAAAGAGCACATGTGCAGGGGTATGAAATAGGGGTAGTGTACCTTCGACAACCGCGTTAGATGCACGATCATCTCTGGGAGTTGATGAAGTACTAGCCATAACATTGGCTCTGCCAGCCTGTGCCTGTTGAGGTGGTGCCTGCCTACCGCCATCCGTCCTCGGCGCTGGTCTGCAGTACTGCTGGATATGGCCTGTCTCCCGCAGTTATAACAAACTCGTCGGTCATGCTGGGCATATTGCTGCTGCTGAGACTGAAGAGGTTGCCTTTGTGTATCCCGAGTAGCTGGGGTAGCTGTCTTTGCAGGCTGAGTCCTAGCATGTGTGTCATTCCTCCAACGGTAGTCTTAGCCCTGACCCTGCTGGTATGACTGGTGACGACCGTCCCTGTTCTGCCTCGGCTTGTTGTTCCTTTGCTCTACGGCTAGGTCCAAGTCCCTCTCAACGTAACGTGCACACTCCAAGACACTAGCATATGTCTTGAACCTCTGAGGTACCACCCTGGATCGCACAGCAGCCCTCAAACCCTCCTCGAACTTAGCGGCTATATTTGCTTCGTTCGCCACCATGTGTGGAGCGTACCTCGACATCATGGAAAACCGAGCCTCGTACTGAGCCACGGTGTGAGAACCCTGCTCAAGCCTCATGAACTCCAGAGCCATCTGCCAGCGATAGCTAAACGGCAAGTAAGTGTCTAAGAACTGCTAGCGGACAGACTCCTAAGATATGGTCGTCGTGATGGTCCGCTCTACCATCTCCCACCAATGCAAGGCCTCCCCCTTCAGCATGAAGGTGGATAGTGATAGACACTGATCGTCTGGGCACCCCATAGTACGGAAGATTCGCTCTACGTCCATGAGCCAGTCCTGAGCCTCACTCGGCTCCTCCAAACCTCCATACGTGGGCGGTGACAATTTCTTGAACCGCTCCAGCCATGCAATAGGAGCTGCTACCATCTGCCTCTCCTCCGTCCTCTGCATCTGATCCCTCTGGATCGCTGCAATATCCCCTAGGATTTGGTAGATGCCAGACAACTACGGGTCAGTGTCCGCTCTCGTCCCAAAGGACGAAGCCTCACCTGCTGCAGATCTCCCCCTTCTTCCAACCATCTACAATTCCACATGAAAACCATTAGATCTCTAATCTCACTCCTTCCATTCTAATGTTCGCATGCATATGTAATCACATCAAACAAACAACACACAACCCAATTTGATTTCTATGTTCCTCCATACTAACTTCTGGTTTCTATGTGATTCCTAAGTTCTTTAGTTTCATAACAAACATATTTGTTTTAAAACCTTAGGCTTTGATACCAATCTGTCACGCCCCTGATCTCGGTGACTCAGATCCCTAGGTGGGATGGCACGGATCACGAGGCGTAACCTTCGGTATCCATTTCTGGACTGCGGATCGCCATATCATAACCAAAAGGATAAAGAGACAAAGTAACCAAAATTCTTATTCAATAATTCAGAGTACGCGGAAGTAATACAAACAACTAATTTAAAATAAATGAAATGGCTTCATAAGAGCCTTACATAATAATCCAACTAAGCATGATTCTAACTAAGTTATTACAACAAGAAAATAGAATGAAAACCACAGAGTCCAGTCATCTCAATGTCGACCTGCAACATGAAATGTTACTTCAGCATGGAATGCCTTGTAAGTAACATAACCGTCTTACCTTGGTCATATCACTCAAATCCAGAACACTTTCGAGATAATCGCACAATGTCAATGGAATACAATAAGATATGCAAGATTCAATTTTTTTTGAGATGTTTATGATATGAATGTCATTCACATTATCTAAATGTTATGCTCACACAAGTAATGCAAATGGTGATGTGTAATGCCTATGTTATCCTGGTTGGTTAAGTGCCCCTCAGAACTTCAACTAACTAATAATTCGGGAACAAATAATTAGGAATGGCCTGATGAACCATCTCCGTTTCGGGCGCTAACCCATGGTACGAAGTCCACCATATCGCATTACTTTAGAGTGTACAATACTCATGGTCCTGCGTAGACTGTATAGGGTCTCGCAAGATTCCTATTCTTATTTTGTGGGCCTTTCAACCACAGGTATAGTCAACCCACCAGGAACACACAGGAACCTTTATATATCCACCAACCGGGTACGGTTAGCAACCAGATTAACATAGTATGAATGAAGTTATTAATTATTACGACCTTAGTGATACAATCCAAATAATAGTATCCACACGCCCATACACGTCGATAATCCTTTAGAAATTATCAGACATCCTACCATCGATAAAACAACTTAGATCCGTTCTAACCATCTATAGTCACATTCCCAATGCATTGGAGTCACAACCCCAGTCTAGTAAGTTCAGGTTATAGGATAGTTGGTAAGAGTTGGGGCCATACCACATGATTGGCTATTAGATTTCTATAGATCTCAATAGCTCATTATTTCTCGCGCTGACTCATCCGACCTTCCACACTACCTAAACCAAGTCAAGTCACCTATATAAATACTCCATCAAGGATTCTGGGTTTAGGTTGGTCAATAGGAATTGGAAGCATCCACATACAGTAGGCACACAACCTTAACTTAGACCTCACTAGCTCACAAGGAACCCAGCCGGCTCGACCAACCTTCCTAAACCACCTAAACCCATATCAAAACCATTATCATTATAGTCTATCACAGGCCCAACAATTTGTTTTCTTTTTAAATACAATACCAACTACATTTGTTCAATTGCTATGAAAACGTATCTAAAATTACAGCAGAAATTCTATGATTTGTATACTATAACAGCTATACTCAAATGCCATGTAAACACATACAAAGATACAACAGAATTTATAGGATTTCATACTAGAACACATGTGTTTAAAAACTATGACAACGCATTCCAAAAACTCTTGAAAACTCAGAGATCGATCATACTCTCCTGAGCTCGATTCTATTTGGATTGATCGCACACACACTTGTGCTCAATCTACTGAGATTAATCGCACACTCTTGTGCTCTGTTCTGCAGTTTCTTTGAAACCAGAAACATAAACCACCAATTTCATTCTAAATACTTCATGAGCAATTTAAAAGCATTCACAAACTCTTCACAATAGCTATAAATCAAAAGTCAATCTTTCACATGCTTTCAAAATCAAACATATGCTTACATTGTAAAACGTTTTCTTCAATGTTTTAAAGAATATTAGAATTCAACAATGTAGAGCAACATGAACGTTTTCTGCAATTTTCTTTAAAACAGAATTCAAGAAGTAATATGAAATCAATAAGAACCGAAATGTACTTACAGGAAATTTCGGAGTGTGATAAAAAAGAATGGAATACAACTTCTAGCTTCGATTTCCTCTCCTTCTTCCTTCTTTTTCTTCTGCAAATTCCCAAAGAAATCTCAGATTTGTTTTGCTTCTTCTCATATTCTCTCAAGCTCTAAATCTCTCAATCTGTAGCAATAACCATCCGTTTGCTTCTAATGGGGAAGAGATGGAAGTGGTTGAGAGAAGTGGGGATGCATTTCCCCACTTTCTCTCCCACTGTTCCACGTCCAAGCCACGTCCAACGACGGCTTCAACCTCCCCTGTTTGTGCGTTCAACAGTTGGGAAGAAAAAGCCTAAGTTACAATATTAACCCAAAGAGAAAGTATAATAACTCTAAGGTCCAGAAATTCTAAGGTTAATTACAAAAACACCCTAAACACCAAATTAAATTCTCTAACCTTATAAACATATCAAAATAAAATTAAATAATTTAATTAACTAAGGAATAAATTAAATTAAAGGGTCTAGGTCACTACAAAGTGGTATTAATCCTAATATCTAATACATAAGTATAATATAAAACAACATAAACGTTGTTTCTGCATTTAGCTAGAATGTTAGGGGTATAAATGATATTAACCCTAATATCTAATACATAAGAAATTTTTTAGGGGTATAATTCGGGAATGGATTATAGAAAAGCAGGTAACTGGGGTAAATTGTGAAAAAAGCGGGAAATGTAGAAACACTTCTAGAAACAGGAGTGTTACATTTTTATAAGGACTAGTCATGGGCACGTGCTTCGCACCTGCTTCGCACCTGCCTATTTTAAGATCAAATTATTGATGAAATGGCAAAGATCATCTCCAAGATTTGATTCTGTATGTTACTATTTGTCGCAAACACGTCATCTCCAATCAACTTGATTGGTTGTAACTTGATTATGCGGTTAATCTCCGAATCAATAAAATCTTGAATACAAATAAAATATTCCAAACAATCAGGACT
>JAUPMG010191435.1:0-10185 GCA_031762675.1 Pachysandra terminalis
ATATTTAGTTGAGTCACCACCTCCCATCGAGTTTAAACCACCTTCGGTTACACTCGACTATGTCTATCGAGAACCACTTGACATTCTCCCACCTAGTATTGCTTCTAGCTTTGAGAGTAGACATTTGGGAATGTCTAGTAGGTATGAGATGGCCATTAATGAGAAGGTAATTGACTTTCAGGGATCTGAACACCACATGTGCTTACATGCTAAGAACCTAAAAGATAAATCCAACATTGTATCTTTGTATGTGTAGGTATACCATCTGGTTGAATATGTTGAACTTAGTGTTTGTTGGGAGGCAACCCAACCATAGTTAGATTAGAATTGGTTTAGGATTAGATTAGGATTAAATTCAGGGTTCTGTCTGCAATGCGATCAATTGCAATGCGCTCGAGCGCAATTTCACAGACAGTCACGTGCGTTGTTAGTTTATAGGTTTCTTTTTAGGTTTTTCTCTCCATTTCTCTCATTCTGCTCAAGCGCACGGTCTTCCATTCTCTTTTTAGGCTTATTTTTTTGTTAGATCTTAGTTTAGATAGGGTTTTCTAGCAAAACCCTGTTTTTTATTTAGCTTGTACCTCGACCAATCGCACATCTACAATCGAGCGTATCCCTGCCCAGATTAGACCAGCCTACATATTTTTGTATTAGATACTCCATGGCTGCTGCCCGTAGTGAGTATACAGGTTCTTTGAGACACCAAGAACTAAATCTTGAGACTGAGTTTGAGGTTTGGGAGGAATTTAAGCATTACCCTGATACAAAGTGGGCTTTAAGGGCATTGAGAAGAAGAGGGTTATCTGCTTTGTTCGCTCCCATTAGGCTAGTCACTCATCAGCATCATGTGCAGTTGTTCTATCATAACATGCACTTTAACAATGATGGAATCCTCTCTTCAAGTGTAGATGGGATCAGTATGACCATATCTTATGAGGATATAGCGGCTGTCTCAGGATGTCCCTTAGAGAGCCCCCTTAGACGCGACGGTACTCCCTGTTTTGCACCTTTCCTACCTGATATCCAGGTTCAGACCGTAGTTGATGATATGTGTGAGGGGCGGTATGCTGATCAGCACTGCAACTGCACAGCTAGATCTCAGTTGCCCCTCATCTCTGGTTCATTGATATAGTGTTCCAGAGATATGTGTGCCCCATTGGCCACAAGACCCAGAGACGATGGGCTTCCTTGATGCTCTCTATGCCTTTTATAAAGGTTATTGGATCTCAGTTCTCATACTCATATGGGAACAGATGCAGACCATCTGGGATAAACTGGTCCATAGGAGAGTGGAGCGTGCAGACTCATTGAAACTTCCATTCCCATTCTTGGTCACTGAGCTGCTGCTTCAAAAAGGGGTAGTTATTAGTGTTAGGGACTTCTCCATGAAGCAGTCCCCAACATTTGGATTAGCCCAGTGGAACCTTAGTGTTTCACATATGAGGCATCTGCCTCATGTCGTAGCAGCTTATGCTGCTAGGGATGCTGAGGAGGCAGAGGCTGGAGTAGAGGTAGGAGCAGAGGAGGTTCCACTAGGGGCAGAGGAGGTAGCACCTGAGGAGGATGAACCATATGGGGTTCCATCAGGAGAGACAGGCCCATCGGAGGCAGGACCATCTGAGGTTCCTAGAGAGACAGCAGAGGACACCCTACCAGAGGATGATTATATGAATTATACAACACCTGAGACCAGGAGCCACCCTACCAGATGTCCTATCAGGAGTATATGTACCTACGGGATTCGGTTGACCACCTCCGGACAAACATGACTGAGTTACAGCGCGAGGTTTGGGTCACCCAGGATCTCCAGAAGCAGACTCATCAGATGATGGTGCAGTTTTTCCGGCAAGGATTTCTAGTCCCTGATCCATCACTACCTCCACCATTTTGAGTATCTTTTAGGTGATATTTTTCCTTTCTTTTTACTGCCTTCCATATGCTTCTATTCTATACATTAGAGTGGGGGTGTGTAAGAAAGAAGGATTTGTTATTTGTTATAGGATTTTTTTTCTTGTTGTTATAGGATTTCTTTTTGTTATTATATTTTTATTTTGTTCAGTTTATCTTTCTATAGGATTCCTTTTTATTTTATTTTGTTTAGTTTATTTTATTTTTAGTTTACTACTGTTATATGTTGTTTATAGACAACTCTGCAGATTGCGATCGAGCGCAATTTCTCAGTTCTACAGGATTGACTTGTAATCAATATCCACAGTTATTGTTTTAAGCTACATGCTTTTATATGAAATTCTTTAAGTGCAATGAGTTTTATATTTGATTTTCATGACATCGCACTCTTAGGAATAGCAAACTTTCTATAATGTTTGTGGGTAACATTCTGTTAAACTCTCACGAGACTTCACTCGTCCACTAGGACAGTCTAGGGGTTTAAAAGACTTGTTGCATATGCTAAATGCAATCGTAGATCCCAACGAAACGAGGATATAACTAGTTTTATTTTTACCTGTTTTTATTAGTTGCTTTGATAGTTTGTTCAGTTAGTACAGGAATAAAGAAGAAGAAGAAGAAGAGGACATCATCAGAGCTAGCTTTCTTGGACTTCATGCTTACTCCCATTCTGACCTTGTTGCGTCCATCAGGTTGTACTGTTCTTTCTTTTCACATTCTATTGATTTTTTTCTACATTGGGGACAATGTAGGGTTTTGGTTTGGGGGTGTGCGAGAAAGAAAGAAAGTTATATTATGCATACTTTGCCATATTTTGAAAATTTTGAAAATTTGAAATTTTGTTGAGATAGTCGCTTTAGGAATCACTTTTTGATTAAATGGTTGTGTCTAATTTCACTAGGAAAAGATTCTAAGACACATAGGTATTTAGAGTTAATTTTAGCTTTATCCTGTGATAATACCTTACTCTTGTTTGCATGATCACACTTGCACTAGAAACATGGATGATGGATACATGCGAATATAGTTATAAATAACTTTATAGGCTTGGATTTTGTGAGTTCAATTAATGAATTATCCTTGCTCTTATGATATCTATGTCTCTTACTTATAAAAACCAAAAAGAAAAAAAGAAATTTCAGCCATGTTTATATTTCGCTAAGTAACCGGGCCTCTTTGCCTCATAAAGCAGTGAGTGTTCGCGTAAAAAGGTGGAAGATTTATGTTGGCTGATATAAAAAGAGATAAAAGAAAAAAAAAGATTTAAGCATGTAGTGACTAGTTTAGCTTGGTAGCCTATTTAACTTGAGTTATTAGATCCTTTGGGGTGCTTGTCACCTAATGACCTGAACCAACTGGGACGGGATCATTGATTGAAAGCTTGCTAAAGAGTTTCTTAGGCAGCTGAATGAGAGCTAAACATTTCACATGTTACGTGTGTTGCATAAAAAAAGAGATGAGTTAAAAAAAGTAATGAGAGCATGAGTAATTTATTTTTAAGAACTTATTTAATCCTTGTATATTTTGTTAGACATGACTATTTAGCATTATTTCATTATTTATGATTCTCACTATTACTTGCATATATTAAAATTGCTTGAGAATGGGTATTTAACAGGATACGATTAAGATTTAACTTTGGATTTATGGAGTCAAAGAATTAATTCTTAGTAATTTAGATTCAATTAGTTGAAGTCAATATTTGATTTCCTAATTGCTAATATGATCAACTGATTTTGAATATTTTCTTATGGCAATTATGGATAGATGAGTTTTAAAGGGGCATTAGTTTAATTCTTCATTTGCTCGAGGACTAGCAAAGTGTAGGTTTGGGGGTGTGATAAGTGTGTAACACTTGCACTTTTGGACTTATTACTCATGTTTGTTAGTCTTAGATATGTATTTATGTGAATGGATTAATGCATTTATCTTGTTTTGCAAGGTTGGTGATGAAGATGAGAATATGAGCCTAAATCAAGCCAACTAAAGCCGTAATTGAATCAAGGCTCAATTCCCAAGCCAATTCTACCTTGAAGGCCAAGGAGAAAGCCCACAGAGAAAGCCCAAGTGGAAACCCAAAGACCAAGTCAAAGCTCAGCCCAGAAAAGCCCATAATTACACTGTGCGATCGATTGTACAGCATTAGGATCGATCGCATTGCGATGGATCGCACCGCCATTGCGATCAAGCGCACGCAGGATTTCAGCAATAGTTCTGTGTTTGTCTAGTTTTTGGGTCTGTAAACGATTAGTTTCCTCTTTCTTTTGGATAACTTCTAGACTGATAAACTTGTATTATAAGACTTTGATAGGCTAGAGAGTATTATGGATGGAATTAGAGTTTGAATTGGATTGGAATTCTCTGTTCTTGCGATCTGTTCTTGCTGTTCTTCGTGTTCTTGATGGAGCATATGTTGTGCATGGAGATGGCCTTCTACATATCCGTGTTGAAGATCAGTCCGTCCATGAGTAGCTAAACTCCTTGTGGAGTGTTGATGTAAACTCTAATCTTTTGTTTATGGATTAATCTCATATTTTTTAGGTTTCTAATTCAAGTGTTTGATAATTGCATAGTTATGAGGATTGTTTTTAATCGGAATTTATTGTTTATACTTGAGCCTAAAAGAATGAATTGGCCTTAGTTTTGTTAGGATTGAACCCAAAGTGTTCTTATTTTCTGTGATTATAAGAATATTAATTATGCAATCGTGCTCATTGGCATGATGATTAAGACGGATTTGATAGGTCATTCCTAGGGAAGACGGGTTGTACTACAAATTAGATTATTAGTGTAGGTAGACAGTTTGTGCCAACCGAAGATGGGTTATACTTAACCCTTATGATAATGTACTTCATACTAAGAAATTGATAGTTCATGCTTAGAGAAATCGAAGATAGACTATGCTTATTCTTAGCATGATACCTTTTGGGGACATTGTGTGAGCTTGTAGCAACACAAGTTTGTTTCAGACATTGAATTAATTCCTATATTTCATAAGATTACCATATTCAAAGGGTTAAAGGGATCATCAATGCTTTACTCTTGTTCTTATTGATTTAATCCGTTTAATTTAGTTTAATTTGATTTTTAGAATTAAGATTACATCTTTCCTTGATTTGTCTACTAATTTAATTAGAATTAATCTAGTAATTTAACAGTCTAAATCCCATCAGTCCTTGAGGTTCGACACCCTTAAAAGAGCCCTATCCTACTTGGATTCGTCCTATTGCGAGTGGCTATAATCACACATCAAGTACCAGTTGATATTAGCATCATTGTATATTCATTGTAAGGGTGTTGGCCATTCTGTGATTTATATAATAAAGGGTTTTCACGGTAGCACACTACCTTCTCGATATATCTATGTCTTGGTCGTATATTCCTTGAACCGATTCCTCGAACCGACCGTGGTTCTTCTTTAGGAAGTTCCCGAGGGTTATATCCATGGGTATCTGTAGGGATCATGCTACGTGCCGGTCATAGTCCTAACACGTGACAGTCTGTTATTGGGCTATCTACCCTTACCGTTTTACATATCTATAGAGACTTACACTCACGGTGGAATACACCAGTTACGGTCAACATTCCGTTAAGGACTTGCACCTACGGTGGAAACTCACTTGTAACCAGACCTTCCTTTAGGGACTTTCACCCACGGTGGAATACACCCATACCAAACCTTTCCTTTTGGGGACTTTCACCCATGGTGGAAGTTCACCCATCCAGATTACAAATTCCAGTCATACAACATCAATCACAAACAATATTCACAAACATGGATACTCATTGTATCCTCATTCAACATACAAGACATTCATCAAGGTCAACATAAGGCAAACATAAGTCAACATTAGATGCTAAAAGCACCATTCAACCAATCAAGTCCTACGCGACCATTTCTAATCATAAAAATCCTATCTTGAGGTCCTATGATCATATCCAAAACCTTTGAATTAATATCATCTCTTATTCCATCCAAATCAGTCCGATAATCCTGAATTCTAGACCTTCTCATACACTTTTTATAATTCGACCAATTCTAGATTTTTTTTACACATAAACCAACTGTACAGGCATGTGTACAACTCACTAGGTTACATATCCCTAAAATTTGGGTTCATTTGGACCTCAGTAGCACATCGGTAGCTGCTGAGACTTCTACCGAAAATCTCAGTAGCATTGCTACCAAACCTCGATAGATAGTCCAGAGAACATGCTATTTTTAGGGTTTTCGGCAGGTGCTCGGTAGCTGCCGACACTCCTGCCGAACGTATAAATTCAGTCAATTTATGGGTTTTCTTTTAGGGTTTCGTGCCTATACTCAAAATACTTATTTTTTAAGGTTTCTAAACCTCAATTTTTAGTCTCTAACCATTGTACTATTGATCAATATTTACTGCATCAAAACCTAGTTTATGCAAACAGATTTAGACTACAAAATCAATCAAAATAATAACATAAATCCCAGAAATCGTATATAACTCATATGAACAAGTAAGATCATCCAAAAACACTACAAACATAGTTTTAGGCATGTTAATTATACAAACAATCTATATGGTATTCAATCAATTCTCATGCTACTAGATTTCTAAACTAAACATGTTTCAATCCATGGATCATGCATCAAAACTTATAACTATAGCATTGATATGATGCATAGAGGTATTTATCGTAGAAACGAAGGAATTCCTACCTTTTTTCCTTTTTAGATATGTTTCCTCGCAGATTTTCAACAATAGCCGATCACCGAGTTTCTCTTTTATCCATCATCTTCTTCTTCTTTTCCTTTCATTTTTTCCTCCATAGCCTTTCTTCCTTCTCTCATCTTCTCTTCTTTTCTATTTTCTCTACTGCAAAACTTTCTTAGATCTGGTTTAGATGTGTAGAGACACTTTCTCTCTCTTCTCTCACCTGGTCGTGTACACTAAGCAAGAGAATAGGTTAAGGAGTCTTCCCATGCTTACACGTGTCCCTCCCACATATATTCATAACTTCCTAATTCAATTTCCAATGTGAAAAATTAATCTAACCCTAATGAATTGGTCAAATGACGCCTCCATTCCCCTTGTCTTACACGCCTAAGACAAACCCTAGCTTCATAAGGTTTTGAAAATAACTTAAGTGACCACATTGTTTCTAATATTACACAATAGACCCTATAATTTTTTGTATTTACAAATTCTACTAATTTCTATTATTTAGATATACAAATCTATACAATCTTTCACAAATGATTCATTGGTAATTATAATTAAATTATATTAATTATAATTTAAAGACACAGGTCGCTACAGACCCCTAGGGTCGGTTAACACTGACTAAACCGAGTTGTTAGGAGGCAATCGGTCATGCAATCGGCCATCGGTTGTGCGTCCATTAGGCTATTAGGAGACTGTTCAATGGTTCAGGTTCTTCCTTTCGTTGAGTCCGTCTGATTCCTTCAGATAGTTAAAAATAATTCCAAAAATCAGAGAGGATAATACATCACAGTCTTGCTTCAATCAGGTTTTTATTTATGACTAAATAACATAATTGTTGATGATAGAAATAAATAAACAAAAAAGAGATAGAAACAAGACTGGTAACCCAGTTGTGGTTATCACAGTGGTCGTGGTCACGGTCTGACTGGATAGACTACCAGCAGACAGCTCCTCAAGGTAGATGATAAAAATGGAACAGATAGAAAGAAGATCAGTGAGCTGCGGTGGTCATCGCAATGGTCGTGACCCACATGCAGACTGGATAAGCGACTGTTAGGCTAAAAGCAGCTTCCCGAGGAGTGGTAGTGGTGATCAGTCTGAGGCTGAGAGCAGCAAACCCAAACCAGATTAATTGATGAACAGAGAGGGGCTTCATGTTTCAGTGGTCGTGACCCACATGTAGACTGGAAGGGCTTACCAATGTTGAGAGCAGTAATCCTCAGAAAGTGGCTGGTGAGCAACAGAGGAACTCGTCATTGTTGTTACGATGGAGGCAACAGTGGAGGAGATAGGTAACTTGGAGGTCTGCAGCAGCGTTGCGCTCGTTTTGTTGATGACATGTGAGAGAAGGAGCAGGTCCTCTGTATCTTTATAGAAAACTTTTAGAGGTTATCTAACCATTCAATTTGATTATGATAATTGCTCGTGCCTTATTTTGAATTCCTCTTTAGAATGTGGTTGATCAATCCCGTGCTCTTTCTTTCTGGTAAACTAGACCGGGCGTGTGAACTCACTTGCCCTTGATCCTTCTCGCCATGTGTCGCGCATCTGTATCTTTCTTCATGTGCCACGCGTAACGCTCTTGTCTATCCCTGTGTGCACCATGTGTCCTGCTTCTACCGGTTTCTTAGTGCGCTGTGCATGGCACTTCTACTGATATCACATCCCAAATCTTAGAGATCTCATTGGTGTCCCAATTAGATTCGAAATATAACTCGCACTCCATTCCACATGGGAGTGGCAGTCAATACATTGTTAAACACATAGAATCCATTAAGATAATTGAAAAAGTTATGGAATTAAAGTATCATTAAAAATATCCAATCAAAACAAACATAACAACGGAATTTAAAAACTACTCCTAGTCTTATGCTCCAATCAAAACCTGCTAACTACTGAAAATTCAACCTAACTAATGCAAACAACAAACTAAAACATAAAAGCCCATAAACCCTACTACAAAATCTACTATAATTATCAATCCAAGTTCTCATTAAAACTAGTATCTTTGTCATAAGTTTGTCCTTCGTCTTGATCATCATAGTCATGCTATCCCTCATCTGTAGGTCTTGAAATATGGTTGCTTGAAAGCGTAAGCTACACTTAGCTTGTAAGTAAACAAATCAAAACAGTATTTAAAAATGAATTAGGGATACATCCACTATACGTTGGTATTCCCATAGACAAAAACAGAATGTTAGTATATGCAAATAATGATATATGAAGTGATTTGCAATGCAATATGATATGCTGGTTCTATTATTTATGAATGCAATGCATGCTCATGCAACAATACATATATAATCACCACATATGATTCAAGCACAATCATATGAATGCAATATGCTTGTTGTTTGACATTCGAATAGTGTATGTCCCACACCAGATCCAATCCCAACTACCCAAGATGAAAACCATCCCCCGCATACACTGTCATGGTAATAGATTATTTTACGTGCGCACTGTAGTTTCTAGGGCTGCGACCTAATGGGCACAATCCCTACTCTTATTTTTATCATGAGATTATTTCTAGGGCTTCACCAATGTGAACTTTTCTTTGTGAATATATTACCTGAGCTACTAACATAATTTCACTCGACATTTGTCCACAAGACAAGATGTAAAGGTTGGTCTATTGGGATAGCTAGTCCCTCAACACATGCAAATAGTCCATCTGGGACTTCCTCACCAATATTGTAAATTCCATATTACAAGAACTCTCATTATACCATAAATTACAGAAATATGGAGTTATGGGGTCAAGTCAAGGCATTAGACCCAAATCAAGGTCTAGATGCTCCATAGGCATATGTTGTGCAAAGTGTATGATGCTATTTGCTAAACAATCAATTGTGTAAATGAACCTGTGCAACATAAGCTGTAAAATATGGACATGATATGTTTTAAAATGATAAGATTCAAAGTCAAAAATTTACATGTTGGGCAATCATAGCAAACGTCTCCTCGACAGGTGAATAATATGACATATATGTCAAAATCCAATTCCTACGCTACAAACAATCTTAAATAGGTCTTATAACCATGCTGGTAAAATTTCAAATCAAATGGACCGAGTTGGGTTTTCTCGGCCTGTCGATCACAGAGCCGAAGAGGAGGCCGAAGCTGTCGGTCGACCGAAGCCCTCAGTCCCTTTTCCAGAGAATTTTCACAAAAAAGTTATCCTTCGGTCCACTGCTCGGCCGACCCCCGAGTGGACTGAAGCTGCCTAGGGAAGATTTTGTTCCAGTGCTCGGTCGACCCTCGAGTGGACCGAAGAATGGGCAACCCAGAAATCACTCTCTTTTTCCCTACCAAGGTTCCAAAAAGCCAAAAATAAAATAATGCAATCATTATGAAACCAAATTTCGAGAAAAACCTATAGTTTAAAGTACAAACAATTTACTTAACTAAATTGATGCTTGTATGATAATTAAACCCAAAAAATAATATTTTTAATCATGCGTTGATCAAGGAGTAAAAGAATAGACTTGTGATAAATATGCTATGTCATACTCAAGGAATATGACATATATACCTAGTTCATATCGAAAATAAGGTTTTATTTGAATACTTA